>ML859834.1:0-13307 GCA_009831015.1 Picea engelmannii
AAATCTTCATGAAGAAGGTAGCAGTGGTGTCATCTTTTGTCATCTTGATATTTTGAAGTTGGTGTTTCAATGTAAGAGCTATGTTAGTGTTGTTGCTCTCAAACATACTCTTCAACGCATCATACATTAGATAATTTTTCTTCAAGGTAGAAATGTGAGGTAGTAGATGATCTCTAACTGAGTAGATGATTATCTTCTTAACTTTGACATCATCTATCTTCCATGTAGCCTTCTCTTCATCGGTTGTTGTTGTTGGTAGAGTTCCTTCTATCAACCTCAATAGGTCACTCTCTTTTAGAGTGATGTGTAATCTTGACTTCCAGGAGCTGAAGTTTCTTGATCCATCAAACCTATCTTCCACCAAGGTTTTGTTCCTCATGGCTTGTAGATTCTTCACAAACCCTAACGGCTAGGCTAGAAACCCTAGCTGCACAAACCCTAAATTTTTTCAAGAGGAAGTCTCTAGGAGGTTTGTTGGACTTATAACTGCCAACAAGAAACCCTAGAGAGTCAATAGAACCCCAACTAGTTGCAAAAATACCCCAATGACCTGCAAAAACCTTAGAAACCAAAATTTGCATAAACCCTGAGGCCGAAAATCCAAAATTCTTCAATTTTCAATTTGAAAGTTGGAAGTTGCAAGTGATGCGTTGGACTAGGCCATACTTGTATGTGAATAAATTAGTCCCAATTCTCAAGGGAAAGTGCTAAGAATATCTTGACAGAGAAAAAGGTAAGAATCGTTTTTTTGCAGTTGCAGTAAGAAGGTGACAACTAGCTTAGAAAGGTGTTGGAGTAGCTTGTGTAATGGCTCTTTCAGGAACATTGTTCTGATAACATGTTGAATTTTTAATGATGACTCAATCACATGTAGTTTCTTTTCAATTTAGCATGAACTTGAACCATAAACAATGCAACAATACAATAGTTGCAGTAAACCAAGATCACAAGAAGATTAACCATGCACAAGACACAAGAAGTTATCCTGGGAAATCCCTTCTCAAACAAGGGGAAAATACAACAACCCTTTACTATATTTCCAAGAGAAGAACCCTCTCCAGAAAATCCTAGTGCACACAATAGGGTGATCTATGACCAAGAAGAATAGCGCATAGAAAAGAGTGTGCACTAAATTTCAACTCTCCAAGTATGCATTGTGAGAGAATGTGATGAATGATCCATAATGGGGATCATTAAATAATATAGACATGACCTAACTCCGTGAATAGACATGACACAATTAATATTTCACATAATATTAATTATCTTTACACAGAAGGGCCAAATTGTACCATTCACAATACAAATTAGGGTTTTACAATAGTGTTACTCTTTGACAATATATCAAGGGTTCTCACACACATCCTCTAGTGCTCTGCCACTAGGGGCAATTCCACATGTGCTCAACCACAAGGGAAGTCACTCTCAAATAGATCAACTCACCTAAATCCATTGGAGTACGAATTGGAGATCCATCTCAAGTTGTCTCAACTAAGTCCATAGGAGTATGACATGAGACCATCTCAGTTCATCTCAACTCAGTCCACATGAGCATGGCAAGAGACCAATACAAGTCATCTCAACTCGGTTTAGAGGAGTATGAATCACCTATCACATAGGTGTTCTCACAGATCATCTCACCTCAGTCCAGAGGAGTACACTATGGAGAATGTCTCATGAAGCTGCAATCAACAAAAACAATGGTCTCTTGAAGACACTTGGGATCTCTTTAAAGAGATATGTGGATCCTTATAATGATGGATCAATGTTTTTACAATGTACAAAAAATATTAGGAAGGTATATGGTGCTCCTGAAAGTCCCAAATGCTCTAAATCCGCCAAATTTTGGCAAAATCTCCCCTTGTTTATTCAATAACCTGCACAAAATAGAAAAAAAAAAGAGTGCAAAATATGGCCAAAAACAATTTAAGAGTGTCTTTGGTTATTAGTCGAAAACCCAAAATATTTCTAAGTAAAAATCTATGATAAAGTAGTAAAAATGAAGTCTAAACTAGCTAAGAAAAGAGCCTTTTCTTGATGATAGTACTTGTTGTCCCAAAACAAAAAGTAATGTCCAATATGCTCAAATTTGGAATTTAAACTCTTTATATTGAAACTACCTTTAGCCTTGAAATATTTCTTCAAAAAATGCCAAAAGATAGAAACTAGCAAGTTAGATCAAATGACTAATTCTTTTGCAAAAAAGGAGATCTAAACTACTTGTTTTTTTATACATACAAAGTAATCAATGAATTCAACTTTAAAACAATAATCTTTTACTTTGTATGTGCTTAAAGTAACCCAAAACACAAATTTTAGAAAGTGAGAAAGAGAGGAAGAGAAATGCTTGAACTTTCTAGGAATCTTGGGTAAATGGAGTCTTGTTGATGGATCAAAGAGGGACTATGTCTTTCTTTTGGATCTTTAAGAAAAAGGTAGGTGAAACCAAGGCGAACCTCCTCTTCAAGTGTGATAACTTGCAACACTTAGAGATCTCTTGCCAACAAAAGATTAGTATAATGGTGCTACCTACATAGAATGCTTCATAAAAACATAAACATTAACCAAAATGGATATGTATTATAAAATATCCCAATGTACATAAACAATAAGATTATCAATCAAGCTATATTTTCTAATATTATCCTACTTGGAGATATCTCCACTAGAAGACCACTAACTAACAAATGAAACAAGAAAACGATAACAAATTTTACCTCACAATATAGCACTTGACATAGATGTTCCACGCATGAAATTTGACACAATCATGTAGCCTCCAAATCCTTTTATTCCAATTCACAATGATGAAACAATACAATGATACATAAGAAAAATCTTCCCAACATCCAACTAGCTTGCACAAGAGAGAATGCTTTATTTATAACCAAGAATGAAGAAGCCAAGAGGGGGAGGGCGCACCACTTGGAGAAGGAGGGTGCACCACTAGTGAGAAAAGAGTGGACAAGTGTGAAAGGTTTGAGTGACACTTACTAAGGAAGAGGGAGGGATGAGGTGACACCTTTCTAAAGGGGGCCACCTCACTCAACCAACACTCCCAAGCTGCCACACGTGTGAGAGAGGTGTGTGCCACTTTCCCAAGAGAAATGTGCCCCACATGTGTGAAAGGTTTCCTCCCTTTGTGAGTTTCCACCTCAACTAAGTGACTCTACCTTCACCCTAAAATGTCTCCTTTTTGTCTCTTGGTCAATGGGTAAGTGGAAAACATGTCCCCGACAAGTTTGCTAAAAATTAGCATTGCTGATTTTTCCTTATTTTTTATGTCTTTTTTGGGTTTTGTGAGTAAAATTAACTTTTTAGTGATTAAAATAACTAATTTCACTCACAAAAGTGGGTACTTAGGTAAAGTATATTATCTAGGTTAAAAAATGAGCACCCCCAAGGAATATGATTCCTCCTAGTACCATTTTTTTAATGCAACTTCAAATTACAACTAAAAAAATTCGTTTTACGGGATATTTTTTTATTAACTGAAATGTTAAAAAATCCTAAGGGGGGCTTAGCACATTTCCATAAAACTCTAGGATAATTCTTAGAATGGTTATATACATAAGAATATATACTTAAAACATACCTCAAGTCACATCTGCTAGTACAATTACTCCAGCTTTGGAGAATATTGATTGAAAAAACTCGAAAATTATATTTCGCTTAAAGAGCAAGATATAAATAGAAAGTAAAAAAAACACTCTAGAGTAAAGTACTAGTGTCTAATCCTTGGGTGGGTAAGCCTTTTACAAAATTCACATGCTTAAGTAATTTTATTTCAATTCCCCGCAGGGTATGGAAATGTGGTAAACAAGTTAAAAAATGGCCATATTGGCCGTCTGGACTTCTGAACTCCGAATTTTGAACAAGTCATTGTTCAATATTTGGTAGTTCATTTGCAATTCATTCCTAGTGCAACTTGGTGGATAAAATTAGCCAAGGTAGAGAATTTGTGGGCTATGCATTTACTTTTTAGTGCCCCTTATTGACTTCAACTTGGTGACACATGCAAAGTAAATGGATAAATAATAAAGGGCATGGAAAAAATATGCTTCAAAAACAAAAAGAGGAAATGGGATGTGGCTAGTCCTCAGCAAAGGCACCCATAAATGAGACAATACGAGCCCTTGTATGTCTTGAAACTCCATACCTATAATTCTAACCTCTTCCACTTCACATTCATTACATGACCTAGAGAGGTCTCTCCTTGGAAACTTCCCCTATTTGAGGAATTGGTTTACCCAATAGGGCACTATGACACCTCTCCCATATCTAAATTTGGTAAATTGTATAAGGTCTTTGAGCATATGTTAATTTTGAAAAGGGGGGACTTGATGCACATGTTTGGGTGGTTCTTTTATTAGATATGTCTTACTTGGCATGCTATTATGGCTTGTGGACCCTTGGAGGTCGTACTTATTTGTCTTTGCAGATCCTTGACAGGTGAAAGCTTTATCGCGAAGGAACAAGGTCACTTGGACCTTCAGTTGGGGCATGAAGCCCATGTTTGAATGATGCACCCCCTCTCCTTGGACATGCTGGAAGAGGGACATTGCCTTTGGAGGCACTTGATTACCCCTTGGAGGTGACTTACTAGCCCTCTTGGCCCCAACATTTTCCTTTGGAGTCCCTATTTCTCTCTTTTGGGGTATGATGTCAAACTTAGAGGTCTAGGATATGATGGTGTTCGATGATTTGATGATGAATTGGCATGTTTTGATGGAGGAAGACCCTAACACATGGAAATTAGGCCTTGGGAGGCCCAATGAATTCCTCAAATTCTTTCCATTTATGCCAAAACCTCATCCTTAGAAGGGGGGATAACACCATATTCTAGGGATTTATTCTTTTGTAAAATTAAATTATAATTTGTAAAGGGGAATATTAGGAGGTCAACCTCCCTAATTTGTGTTTTACCCTAATTAAGTGGACACATTGTTTTTACAAGGGCATGCATAAATAAGAGACCTTGTCAGTTTCATTTGAATATAACACACTTGAGAATTACATAAGTTTTGGGCTAAATTTTTCACCCTACTTGGGAAATTCACTCTCTCTCTCTCTCTCTCTTATTCTATTTTGGATGTTAGTTACTTGTCTTTGGGAAGAAAGTGGTGCACTATCTCTCTTGTATGCTTTCTCTTGCTTTGTGGTGGAAAATTCTTGGTAAAGAGGGTTTAATCTTGCTATCTCTTGGAATTGGTAAGGAATTTATGCATAGTGTTAGTGTTTCTTATTGTTTCATGGTTATTATTGTCTAAATACTTGGAGGAGTATAAAGGCATACACCATCCACTAAAGTCCATTATTTGTCTTGGAGAAGCTACTTTACAAGGTTGCTAGGAGGAGTAAAAAGGCTTACACCCTCCTAGATTTACCTTGCTAGTTTTGTTTTCTCTAGGGAGTAAAAATGCTTACACTTCTAGGGAGATAACACAACTGGTTTTGCAACAAGAGACTCTATCACCCAAATGATAAAGGAACTAGTCTAATTTGCATTGGAGAAATAAAATCATTTGCATTAGAATACGTGAAAAATAAAGATCTTGCAATTGTTCAAGTTGGAATCAATTTTGCATGCTTAAGGTATCTCTGTGCCCTAAGGGTGTCTAGATTAGACTAGTAATTCTTGATTCTGTTATAAAATAAATCTACAGCCATTAGGGTTGCAACAAACTCATCTTCTTTTATATATTACTCACTCATCTACCACTGAAATTTGCTTGTGAACTTGGATTACTGTTACATTGATTATTATATATCATTTGCACGATTTACTTATCAATTTTTGTGGCTAGATTTATCTATTGTATCATTTTTTTTCTACAGCCACTTTTATGTTATAATACTTTCTGATAACACTTTAAAAACAACGCTAAAAACCATCTAAAGTCTTCCTCTTTTTAGTGGAAGTTTGACTAGTTATTACTAGTTTATTTTCTATTTTTAATTTGCAGCTATTGGTAATTGTTTCTTGTTGATTTATATACTTATATATTTCTGCAATTTGGGACAACATGATTTCTTGCTGAATCCCCATTGGTTAAAGGCTTGTTTGATCATCATTTGTCTTGTTCCAAGCAACACTAACACTGTTTTGCAGGTACATAACCATTGGCAATCATTTATCCTTCAACAAGACTTGTTCTCAAGCCATCCTTTATATCCAATATTGACCTTTAGGGGATCCATCCTTCATCATCTCAATTTGCATCTCAATCCCCCTAGGGTCACCTGGATTTCCCCCTTGTGGTGATTTATTATCACTAAAGCAAGGGGAGTGTCTATCTAAGGTGACAATGGATAGGTACTCCCATAGTTGTCACACTTCCATGGATTGGGTTCGTATTTTCCCTATCTACAGATTGTGCGATAACATTTTCCTTTCCCCCAAATATTCTAGTACACTACTTCTATTGGTGTTTTGACTGGGTCCCATTATCATTATTAAATGCATAGATTTATGGTTATTATATAGTGTTTATATAATAAATTCCTTGCTTGGCTCTATTCTAGCATGGAAACAAATTGATGCCTAATAGAAAGGGGTTTGCAAAATTTCAGAATAAGGTGGTTATGTCATAATGTGGTGTAACCATATTATATTGGTCACATGAATCTTTCCCTGAAACTAGTAAATAAATGTAGTTATGAATGTTTGGTACAGACACTCCCTGCAACGGGATAGTATTGAATTACACATACACACACAGACACTGGTATTGGTATATATATATATATATATATATATATATATTTCCTAAGAAAAGTTCGTAACATTTATTTCAAGAAAAAAAATTAGTTACATTTTGTAAGTGCCCAAGAGCGCACACAACAAAATTCTTACAGTGAAATGTTTAGAGATTCCTTAAAAAAATAAGTATGTCCTATATCAATGTGTCCTTGACTTTCTAGCCAGATTAATAAGTAGAATATACATAATTTTAACAATATCATAGAAAAGTAAATACCAAAAAAAATCATCAAATCTATCTTAAAGTATCCGGATATGAACAACCGAAAATCCTCATCCTGTAGACAAAAATGGAACTAGGATAACAGAGTATGTCCTTTACTTTTTATCGATAATAAATCATCTGAGGAGTGTATATATATGTTAATGAACAAACCAAAAAATATGAACAGATATTTTAAAGTACCAGTTGTGCACAACAATAAATCTTCATCTTGTCGACCAATCAAAACTGAGAAGAACAAGTAATATCAACAGAGTTTTCATCTTCAAGGAAATTATTCAAGGATAAAGAGAACATATGGAAATAGCAATGACCCATCACTCTCCTCTATCAATTCTATAAACCTTGTATCCATTTCCAGCCCTTTCTTTGAAATACCATCAACTTCCATATTGAGCTCTCTGTAGATATGAGAGAAGGAAATGTAAGTGAAATTTTTCTTCCAGCAGTGTAACTTGATCATAAATTGGGCAAAGTATTAAATTATGCATGCCCATTAACGCTCTAACCCAGAACATGACTAAAGTGGAATCACCAAAGACCTGCACCTCAATGATGCTTCTCTCTATGGCTAGCCTTAACAACACTACAAGGGAATTCCATTTTCCCCTGTTGTTTGTACCTTCCCCAATCCCAGCCCCGAAACAAAATTTATGTGTTTTGGTAAAGTACATGATACCACCTGCTTCAGACTCTAGGAGTACCTTGACATGCCCCATCAAATAAGGCCCATACCTTGTACATGTCAATATTTATTGTAGTGATTTTCCTTGGGATGCTTTCTTTTCTAGCAAAGCAGATTCCTTCATAGGTATAAGTTATTTGGGAGAATACTTGGAAGGGTGGTATTTCCTTACCTTGCAAAAGGGAAACATTTCTTGCTAGCCACATGCCCCTAAAGAAAACTAGTGGTAGAGCTTTGTGATCTTTTAAATTCCCGTCATTGAACCAATTTGCATGCAGTCTACCAAGTAGGATTCCTAAAACGTTCCTTTATCACCTGTCAAGTTAATAGGAGCTGATCACACTTGCTTAGTGTTAACCCCTAGATTTTCACCCTTGAAAGTATTGAGGGTTAAGAGCCAGCATGCTGCACTTTGGTTGGCATATTGAGATTTTCGTAGGGTTTTAACACTTATGTTGAGCAGGAGGATGGTTCACACACGAGGTAGGTACATGATTAGTACATGGTTACTTAGTTCAAGGGTCACAATCTACTTGGTTTCCATGCATTTTTGAGAGAGAGATGTATACATACATGTGTTGCTACTTTTAAGGAGGCACGGTTTGAGTGTGTCTCTTGGAAATTTGGGGCATTTCAGAGCATACAGTATGAGTCCTTGCAGGATTCTAGGTCCGATGACCCTTTTCCGAGTGACTTGCTGAAGATTTATATTTTTAGCAGGTTTTTCTCTAGGCCCCAAATTCAGATTCTGAGAGAGCAGTATTGATCCTTGAGACATCCAGAGTTTTTTGGACCTTTTTTGGGATGATGTGGCCTAGATTTATATTTTTAGCAAGTCGAGCACTAGGGATCGCATGTCGATTCTGATCGCATATTCGGATCCCTTGCAAGAAGACAGGATCAATGAGTATAAAGTCAAGGGCATTCAGACAAATTTATATTTTTAGCAGGTTGAGTACCAGGGATTGCATGTCGATTCTAATTTCAGATTCAGATTCCTTGTGGAAAATAAAATTCAAGGAGTATAATATCATGAACATGCGAGGAATTTCTATTTTTAGCAGTAGAAAGATGATGGTGCTCGTCGAGTCATGCCGAGCATTTGTGCAAAGTTTGGGTCAGTTTCGACAAATTTCAAAATTTTGGGACCAGATGGATATTTTTAACAGGTTTAGTCATCATCCATGTAGTTCCAAGTGGCATCCTCAGAGGTCGACATGTGGAAATGATGTGGCATCCACCTAAGCTAGGGCGCATATTCCTAAAAATTCGAGCATATGATAATTAATTAATAATGGAGAAGGGGTCATAAGAGTTTAGCCGTAATAGCCAACACCATGATCCGGTTAACTCTCAACATGTCTTGATCTCTTAGACATGTAGTTATGTTTAGCCTCTCTCATGCATCCATGAACCTCACCTACCTTATCTATCTCACTTAACTCACCATCCACTTCTTCATGTGTTCCTAAACAAATATGGCGCATTCACGCACTCTTCTCCATGCATTCCAACTCACATTCACACTCACTTATCTCAGTACTCCTCTCCCACATCCATTCATACTCTATTATTATCCTCCTCGTGCATCCTCTCTTCTTCCTTTGGATGTGCACCCTCACTAGCTATATATTGGAGGCTTTCCATTGGTTATTTTGTCGGTTCTTGCAGTAGCAACATAGTGTCTCTCTCATTCTCTTCTCTCTTTCTCTAGTCTAGTGACTCCTCTTTGAGAAAAGTAGTCATTATATTGGTTGTAGGCTTGTCAAGTGTGGTGAAATCAGCTCTCTTGGAAGCTTTATCAATAAAGAAGTGTGTGTTTTTCATTCAAAACTCTTTTCTTAGCGATATTATGGTAAATTTGTAATCTGCTATGTCAATTTCTGAACTGTTTATCATGGTCAATTTAGATCATTTTGAATAGTTTCCATATTCTTTATAGTATATCTTCATTGTGCTAACCCTGAAGGTTCCCTCCAAGCACATAAGATCGATTTTCTCATTGTTTTGAACTGCTTTCACATGTTGTCCAAGACAAACAAAACTCACTGATTTTTTAGTTTTAACGCAGAAATCGGACCTTAGATCAGCCAACAAGGTGCTTCATTGTGCCTAGGGAATCCCCCTAGAGGTTAGTGAGAACTAACCCAAATGGAGAGGGGTTTGGTCAGTGAAAATTGGGGCCTTACTCCTTTAATTAGCGAAGTTTTGTACCGATGTCATAACAGGTTTATCAGCTCATATTGGAGGGTAAAAATTTGTGTTATCACTTAATAAATGGCATTTCTCCATATTTTCTTACAGAAGACACATATACTAAGCCCTTGCCATGCACTCCTCTGTATAACATCCCATGTCAAGGGTTTATTTGACAAGGCTAGTTGCATGAATATTTTTTTATTTTAAGGGATGCTTTTACCTTCCAAATAGTTTTTCACCACCAATTATTTTCATCCTCTAAACCATCTAGGGACATATCCTTGTAGTCCAATTTTGTTGTATATTGTTCATAGGATACTTTTTTGGACTAGACCAAATTGTCTTCATCTATAATTAACCTTATGGAACTATGAAGTAGCATCTGAAGACACACACAAGTAGAAATATGGAGAAGACAGAGGAAGGGGATGAAGGCAGGGGATTATTAGGGTTTGGAGAGAAAGATTTGGTGGGCAGGAAGAACGCATCAAGTCCATTGGTTTAGTGCAATTACCATTTCCAATGAAGTGGATTATGGATGGAGTGAAGAAATTGGGGACAAGATCTTTGATTGGATACTTTTGTGGTCCAAAACCTCATATTTCGAACATGGTCAATTGGATTAGTACTTCTTGAGGATTAGGGACAAATTACTCCTTTGAAAATAATGTTTTTTACTTTCTTTTTTGAAAATATGGTGGACAAGATAAGTAATAGGACATGGTCCATAGGGGTGTCATGTCCATATCTTGCATGTTGGACACATGACACATGTTTGGCACATGTCCTAAAACAAGACATGTGCCAAACATGTGTTAGAGACGTTCCCTAGACATGTCCCGACATGTTCGACACATTTCCATAGAAAAGAGACTCATGAGGCCTTTAAAAGGGATTTTTTCACTCTTTTTTCTCTCTTTCAGTTGCAGGGAAGGAGCTCTCATGGTTTTTCAATGTGCAACTGAATGATCAAATCAATATTTGAAGGGATTCCAAGTGCTTTGAAGGTGGATTAGCGAACCAAATTTGTTCTTTTTTTCCAATAGCAGCACTTTTTTAATTTGTTCCATAGAAATCATGGCTCAATCATCAAGGGAAGTTGGTAAAGGTCAAAGGAAATGGAGGAATACCACTATTAGTGTTTCCTCCCCTCCTTCGAGTTCATATCTCTCTGCTGGTATTCCATCTGCTACAAGTGGAGTTGCAAGCACAACTTCCAATGTTGAAAAAAACTTTGTTGTAGCAAGACACCATGCGCAAGAAAATAAATATCCATTGTGGATGTATGTAACAAGATAGGAAGGGCTCAGGGAAAATTTTGTTGGGGGAGGGAATGTTCCTTGAACATGTAATTTCTGCAACATTCAATACAAGAACACCTACTACCAACTTAAGGACCATTTATTGTCCCTTGATTGTGGACTTGGAACATGTAAAACAATGAGTGATACCAAATGAAAAGAAATGGAAAGAGAGGATAACATTGGCTTGGGGAAGGTGGAAGAAACAAGTAAAAAAAAACAAAAATGAGGATCCATATTCCATTCTTGGGGAATCCATCTAGTGGATTTGGGAGTGGAATTGTAATTAAGACAACGAGAAAGGGGCCAAACCGAAGTGGTGGTCCAATGGACAAGATATTTCAATAAGAGAAGTGAGAGGAGGTTGATATTACCTATTAATCTCCTTTGTTTATTGAGATGCGTCGAGCTCTAGTTGAATGGAATCCAATCGGGTATGTGCCTCTCAGTTTAATGAAACTTAGAATAACATTGTTGGTTAAGGCAAAGGAGGAGGTGGATAAAATCCTAGAGAATTAAATCATCATGGCCCTCATCCAGTGTCAGTATTGTTTTTTATGGATGGACGGATGCAACACACCATCCACTCATTAATTTCATGGTGTCTTCCATGAATGGACCATTTTTCTTGAAAGTGGTGGATGCTATTGGAAAATACAAGGATGTGCAATATATGGATGAGTTGCTCATTAAAGTTATTGAATATGTAGGTGTTGATTCCTGTGTGAAACTTATTACAGATAATGCACATGTTTGCAAGGATTTTGGCATGATTGTGGAATCTAATTATCCACACATATTTTGGACACCTTGCATTGTTCATTCTTTGAATTTATCACTTAAATCTATTTCTTCATATGTGACATGGATGGGAAGTCTTATTAATGATGCACTCCATGTCCGCAATTTTGTACAAAACCATACTAATGCCCTCACAATCTATAAAGAGTACACACATCTATCATTGTTGAAGATTGCAGATGCTCAATTTTCCTCCTCATTCATCATGATTAATAGGTTGAGGGAGGTCAAGACTATTGTTGGGGCCATGGTTATTTAAGAGTTTTGGTATTTTTGGAGAAAGACAGTTCAAACTTCTTCAAAAAATGTCAAGGATACCATGTTAGATGATGATTGGTGGGAGAGGGTAGATCTTACCTGTAATATCCCAGATCCGACTAGTCTAGGAAAAAATGGTACTCTATTGTGTCTACTATCTGATTTGATACACTGGGGGGTTTTGGGATGCGTTTAAGTTGTTGGTTCTAACATGCTTGGTGTTTTTGCATGTGTGTGTAGATAAATAAGTTGTTTAAAAACATATGAATAATCATACATATAACGAATGACACAAAAGACTGTAAAACATATATTATGAGTTTTCTACGAGTTACAATGTTGTATGCAGATGAAAATATAGAATCACTCGACTATATTAGATCCAAGTGGATCTTAGCCAGAATACAAAAAAGACATAAACTAGAAGGATTATACCTAGATAATAGAAGACTGATATTGGATAGGGGTATGAGTTGGATGATCTACTGCACGCTACGACAACTCACACTAAAACAACAGCGGGACTGGATTGTGCACCCTGGTGGCTACACACTTTGGATATGATTGGAAACTATCGCAAACAATGCGCCTTTCCCTCTCACACAGTCCTGGTGACTGGCGACCTGAAAATCAACCCTTTGTTGATCTGTCTGGACCCCAGATTGATTCCCTTGGGGGAAATGCACCCCAACTACTGCTGCAAATGTGCCCTAGATATTCCTTTGTCACAATCTGCTAATAATAGTCTCAAAATGTGTTCCCAGGGTCACCCTATACTGGGTCGGAAGGGTTTATCCAGATCCGACCCGATGAAGCTTGTAGAACCCTGAATGTGCCTCCTCTCAAGTTGTGCCCACACTTGGTAAATGATGCTCTCTAGATGATTTCACCATCATAATCTGATGAGAAACTAGGAAATGGGTGCACCTTGATTTCATCTCAAATGGGTCGTGTTGACCGCCCATTTAGCAACGGTGGTCAACTCATGTACCATGAAGGATTCATCTATGTTGAAGACATTATTGGTTCTACTTGGGTATCTGATACCCCAGCATCAAAATTTTGTAAACGAAATTT
>ML859835.1:0-20944 GCA_009831015.1 Picea engelmannii
AAACTGGGGCTACCAGCTTGCATCAAAATACAAGTTCTTATTTTTACATAAACACTTACACACAAAACTTTAAACTCACCACGTAAAGGTAACCTGTAATTGTTGATCTTGGAGCACCGAAGTACAACAAGAGTCTACAACTTGTAACATACTGGACATAATCAAACTAGTAACATGCTCTTGTGGCACCGAAGAACACGCAAGAACTACAAGCTTGAATTACATGACTCTGTTCTATATTTGGTTCTTCATAATGCAATTTACAAACACACTTAAACAATAACACATTACAAAACAACAAATCCACAATTCTACATACAAACAAGCTACACACTCCATAAAACAATGAACTTCAAGCACCGATTTGTAGCTTTGAAAATGGAAATTGACCATTCTCTTCTGAATAGTGATCGAAATAGATCGTTGACCATTCCTCTCTCAAAGTTCAACCAACGATTTTTCTCACCCAAATGACGGCCATCAAATTTTGATGGTTTCTATTCCTTGAAGCACAGATGATGCTGGCTCCTTCACGTCTACAACTGGTTCTTTACGGCGGAAACAACTATGCTGGCTTCTGCTCCTTTTGATGCACAGGTCAACCGATGGCGGCAATCAAAGAAATGCAATTCCTTCACATCTGACGTCTCTTCTTCCAGTGATCCTCCTTCAGAAATCAATGGAAATGCGGAATGTTCTGACAGAGCAATGTCACTGATCAAATCAGCGATTAAGAGAAACAATGCTCTCAAGTCTATGATCAATAGAGTGCGCCCTTCTCAAACCCTTTTGATTGGCTGCGAACTGATGCGGCCTCCTCCACACACAGATGTGAACAGATGCGACCTTCTCCACGCAGATGCGACCAGATACAACCTCCTTCACGCAATGCTTTGAACACAGATCCTTGGCGAGGTAGACAGATGGCTCCTCCTCGCAACAACTCAACAATTTCTCACCTATGACTAATCTACTTTCCTACAACTAATCGACTATCCTACAGTACATTCATATTTATAAATTTGTCATGATCACAGCCCCTCTTGTGAGAGATTCAGGGCCGAGCCTGCTCTGATACCAACTTAAGAAAATGGAGATCAGCCATTGCACAGAATTCACACACAACACTAAATTGTATTACTTGAATCTCAATTACAACACACATATATATATATAGTTGGAGTCAGATCCAACTTATTCTAAACTTAGTTATGGAGGTTGAGAGAATGTCTCAACAACTCCAACAAACCAAAACCAATTCCAAATTAATCATTAATTCTAACAGATAGGAGGGCATAGGCTTGGATAATATTTCTATAGGATTCCTTGAGGTCATTAGGGAAGCTTCATTTGTGTTGGACCCGTCATTCATTAAAACAACAAAAGTATCTACTTGCAATTTTTACACATGTTTAGCATCTTGTGAAGGCTTTGCATATGTGCCAGTAATAGGAACCAATAGAGACTCTTCACTAATTTCCTCATCTCCAACCTTGAGGACAAGGTTGCTTTGTAAGAGAGAGGGCATGTTAGGTTTCCACTCTAAGTCCTCTAGTTACTAGAATAGATTGTTACTTAATGTATTAAGTGTCATGTATATTAAGTAAGGCCCCACAAAGTAGTAGAGTGTGAAAATAAATCTATATGGCCTCATTAAGAAGTTCCATCATTTTTTTGTGAAGTTCTCAACTCCTAAATTTGATCCTATTTAGTACAAAGAATTGGTAGGAAGCCTTTGTACCAAATCCATGTACCTGACCAAACTATTATATTTTTGTTGGCTTAGTATTTCGCTTCATGTAGGATTCTCATGAGAGTCATTGGAAGGTAGTGAAGTGTATCATTCACTACTTCATGGGTATTTATCATTTTAACATTAAGTATACTAAAGGGGTGTCATCATCTTTAGTTGGCTTTACATAATCCACATAAATTCAGATTGGGTAGGTGATGTTTATGATCATAAGTCTACTTTTGGTTACACTTTCAACCTTTGTTTAGGTCATGTTACTTGGTTTGACAAAAAGGAACATGCAACCACTCTTTTTTCTATATAGGTAGAGTACTAAGACACTTCCAATGTCACCCAAGAAGGTTTTTTAGATTCAAAATTTGAACATAAAGTTTATTTTTCCTTAGGATTATTCTATAGCTCTTTGATGCAACAATTAAAGTGTCATCCACATTGCGAAGATTCTTCATGATCGTGTTCTTGAAATGCAATTCAATTAGATGATGACATCATAAATATTTTCACCAAGCCACTCATAGAGGCCAAGTTCCTTCATCTTCAATCCTTGTTAGGGGTGATGAAAGTTGTCTTTATTTTTTTTAATCTATTTTTAAGGTCACAGCCATGAGACCCCCTTGTTTGTGGGACAAGGGACCCCCTCCGCCCAACGATTTGACTAGTAAAGTCTACGAAGGTATACATACCCTACCCCCCTTTGGATTTGAACCTGTGACCTCTTAAGAGGAAACACATGTTCTTATACAAGGGATAGAATGTAAATGCTCCTTTCTTACACTTAACTCCAAGTCAATGTTTTGTCCATATATAATTATTTAGAGATTCTTTAATTATTTATACACATAAAAATAAATTAATAACCACAATAAATAGCTTTGTAATTAATTACATGTACATATCCCAAGTTTAACCACTCAACTCCAAGTCAATCTTTTTATCCATATATAATTATTTGGACATTCTTTTATTAATTGTACACATGAAATTAAATTAATTAATAAATAGCTTTGTAATTAATTACATGTACATATCAAAGTTTAAGTAAGCTTTGAAGAATATTTTAGTAAGTTTACCTTGAAAAATATTTTAGTTATTTTGTTTGTGAACTGGAAATAAATGAGTAGTTTGCATAAAGGACTTGGTTCTTTATCGTCCACTAAAAGAGCTTGTAGAAAAATAATTGAGCACCTATCATTTTCTAAATGGATGATTTGTTTTGACAGTTTTGACAGTTGTAATATTTTTTTTTTTTGATGTGATCGTATAGCTTTGTTGGTTGCTCACATTTTTGTTGCTTAATGAAATACCATTTATAATGTTTGCATTCACTAAAGAAAGATGCTATTATTTCACCATTTTCTTCTCGTTGATTCTAAAAGAGGTTGACCAGCACGAGAGTGGTGGAGAGAGGAATGGATGGAGATTCTAAAATAAAAAGAGCAAGATTAGTGATTTTGTATTATATGTGATCCATTAATAAAAATGTTTATTGTTGCAAGTTATATTTAGAATAAAAATAGATTTAATATTATGTTTTGTGGTTGTCATTGTTAAAATAATAAATTACTAAGAATGAAAAGAGGGAAGCATAAGAATAGATTGAACATTATGCTATGTTGTTGTTATTTATGTAGATTATGTTATTGGAAAAATACAAATATAGTCTTCAAAGATGTTTATGACTTAAAGAAATTTTGGAATTACTTTAAAATAAATTAATGTAAAAAGTTTAAAGGTAATGGTACTAAGAATTTTCAATAAAGATACAATCATCAAATATAATGGTAACAAATTGGAGGTAATTCCTTCTTACAAGTGTGTGGGTTTTGAATTAGTTTGTATTTATAATTGAACTTTTAAAGATATAACTATCAAATATAATGGTAACAAATTGAAGGTAGTTCCTTCTTACAAGTCTTTGGGCCTTGAATTTGTTTGTAGTTATAATTGGACTTTTTATGTGGGGAAATTGGTAATAGGGGGAATGGATTCCCTTTATTTTATGTAGAATAAATGCAAAAAAAAATCATTTACAGAGTTATAAATTGAAAAAATGATATTTAGAATATTATTGAAAATAATAATTTGGTATGGTTATATTGCTTGAACTTTGGTCCTCTCCAAGGAATCTTGGAAGAAAATTAAAAGAGTTCAAAAAATGTTCTTGATAGAGGAACTATGAGTTAAAATACAAACCCCTTATTCTATGATGTTAGCAAAACTTGTTATGTTTCATTTAAAAGGAGAAGAATTATGCCAATTTATTGCATACATCATCAAAATAAAGAATTTGGATGATCCAGATTATTTTCGGCACCAAATGAGAGCGGAGATATAATAAGTAAATGCACATAGATATCATGTATATCCAATAGTATATCAGAGATGAAACCATACACACAGAGATACAGTAATACACAATTTCTATTAATGAAAGAAATGTACAGAGACTGTAAAAATATAGAGTGAAAGACTTGCTAGAATGGTGGCAGCTTATCTTTGAGAAGAGATGTGACGGCTACTCGCATTCATAAGAAGATGATTGCAATGAGGCTCTGAAGGCCTTTTTAAAATAAACCGAAATGCCAAAAACTCTAGACATCCAAAAACCTAACCCTAGGAGACGAAGCACCAAAAGTCATGTGGGCCCCATTTGGGTAAGTGAGTACATCAACTTCCCGGGGTCGTAACTTTTGCATACGATCTCTGTTTTAGGCGTGTGATAGCTCATTCGAAAGGTATCATCAAAGAGATTCATTTTGGGGGCTCAATAATGCCTTTAGTTATCATTGAGAACCTTTATCTCTAAAATCCTTCATTTGGGCCCTCAAAATGGCCCCGAAAGTTAAAAACTGCTAAAAATAGTAAATTGCCAAAATTGCCAAAAAACTGTTTTGAGCCAGTCGAAAAAGGTGGGTGGCCACCGATATCCACCTGGATCAGTCCTCCCTCCTTAGGAAGAAATGGTCTCCATTGCGTTGAGTTCTTGGGGGAGAGGGAAAAGTGTTTGTTGAATCTACATCTTAGTGAGTTGCTTGCCTTGTTGGAGATGTCGCACTGCTCAGTTTGTGGAAGTCTGTCACGAACCTATTGAGGTTGAGGATGTTTAATAAGTCGAGCTACATGAGGGGACGGTGTGAAAAAGGAATCTTTGCGCTTTGTTGCAACCTTGTCGACCTCCTTCTGTTGAATAGAAGGTGCTTGGTGCGAGGTTGTAGTGGTTCCAATGTCCTTTTGTTCCCCTTTTCAACAGATTGTGAAGAAGCTGAATTTTGCAGTATGAGATACTACCTTGCGGCACATATTTGGTGGAACAATAGTTGTAACTACCTCTGGTATTCTATAGAGATGACCCCCCAAAGTAACAATGACACTGCGGGGTCGAGACTCATAAACAACATGGTGCTTCCACATATATGGTTGGCCCAAGAGAACATCACAGACATCCAGTGGGGAAACATCACATAATACCTCATCCTTGAAGGGTTGGATGTCGTATGAAAATCGACACTGCTGTCTGACACAAAGATCTCGTCCTTGGCGAAGCCACCCGATGTTGTATGGTTGCGGATGTGGTGTTGTCGACGATCCCAACTATTTGGTGACCTCTGCTGAGATGAGGTTCTTTTGGCTTCTGCTATCAACAATAAAATAGAGAGGGGTCCCCTTCACCCACATTTGTGAATGAAAAAGGCGCTCCCCCTCTTCAGGATCTGTTGGTTCTTCTGGTTGAATTGTTGTGATCGAGACAATAGTAGTGGGGTCCGCATCAATGATCTATCCTTTACCATTATTTTCAGAATCAGATTCTGATTCAGGGTTCTGCTCTTTGTCTTTGATCTCGGCCACCAATGAATGTTTTGAGCGACATTCATCGGTGTTGTGCCAGGGGATTTTGTGGAACTCGCACCATTTTCTGGTGTCCTTCTTTGTCTTCACGTGAACCTTCTTTTCCTATGTCTTGGACTGGTTTTTGGGAGACTGTTTGTTAGGGTCGTCTTTTTCATACTTTGGTTGTTGCAGATTTGCAGACCCGAACTCCCGTTTGTTCTGGTGATTAAATTTCTGTTCAATTTTAACAGCATATTGATAAGCAACACCGAGTGATGAGATGTCCAGAAAATCCATTTCAATCTGGATGTATCTATGTAGAGCCCCACGGTATTTCAGAACCAAATGTCCCTCAGAGTCTTTGATACCCAGCTTGGTGCGCAAGGTATGGAAGGTATTGGTGAAATCCAGAACTTCTTGGCCCCTCTCTTGTTGTAGTGTAGTCCATCTCATGCACTGGTCCTCATAGTTGCCAACAAGGTAATACTGTTCCTTTATCGCATCCACAAAAAAATCCCAAGTGGGATCGACCCCGTATATTCCAAACTCCTCTGTGGAACTTTGCTCCTAGTAAGTTTCCCACCAATGTTTGACATGAAAGAGATATTTAAGGAGTGCGAAGGTGATCTTTTCTTTGTCGAAAAAATTGTGGACAGAGAAATAACCTTCTAGCAAAGTTAACCATTTTTCTAGGGCTTCTGCATCTATATGTCCTTCAAATACAGGAATATCAAAATTAACTTGTACCTTAAAAGGCGAGGTGCCTCCAAAGTGGTCGCTTGATGAAGATGCACCTGATGCTATCGACAGACATTGAAGGATGTGGGAAAAATTCTCCATCATTTCGTCCCTCTATCGCGTGAGAGCTTGCTCAAGCAACAGATTGATAGGATTGTCTGCTCCATTGTTTTTCTTTTCTTCCGCCATTGAGGGTTTCTTGGGTGTGCGAGAGAGATTGTCTTCAAGAGAGAAAAGCTTGAGACCCCACTTTCTATACTCGGATCTTGTCGGGGACATGCACTAAAAAAACAATCAAGAGCAGCATGCTCTGATACCACTGATCCAAATTATTTTCAGCACAAAATGAGAGTGGAGATATAATAAATAAATGCACATAGATATTGCGTATATCCAATAGTATATCAGAGATGCAACCATAAAAACAGAGATACAGTAATACACGATTTATATTAATGAAAGAATTGTACAGAGACTGTAAAAATACAGAGTGAAAGACTCGCGAGAATGGTGGTAGCTTATCTCTGAGAATAGATGCGACAGCTACTCACATTCGTGAGAAGATGATTACAATGAGGCTCTGAAAGACTTTTTAAAATAAACCGGAATGCCAAAAACCCTATACATCCAAAAACCTAACCCTAGGAGATGAAGCGCCAAAAGTCATGTGGGCTCTGTTTGGGTAAGTGTGTACATCAACTTCCCGAGGTCATAACTTTTGCATATGATCTCCATTTTAGGCGTGTGATAGCTTGTTGGAAAGGTATCATCGAGGAGATTCATTGTGGGGGATAAATAATATCCTTAAATATCATTGAGAACCTATATCTCTAAAAACCTTCATTTGGGCCCTCAAAATGACCCTGGAAGTTAAAAACTGCTAAAAATAGTAAATTGCCAAAATTGCCAAAAAACAGTTTTGAGCTAGTCAGAAGAGGTGGGTGGCCACCGATATCCACCTGTATCAATGGATATGAAAATAATACCAATTTGAGGAAACATTGCATCTCAAGTTAAGAGTTGGTACAATGATGAGATGAAATGGATTGAAAAATGAGGAATTGAAGATAAAACATTGGTCATTCAAGACTTGGTAGAAAATGACGAGTAAGGGAGAACTTATGGTAAGAAACATAGTGAGAAGTGAGATAAATGTATCAATGTGAGATCAACCCAATGATTATGTACACACAAAAATATTACCTCCAAGAATATATATATATATATATATATATATATATATATATATGAATTTACTCTATCAATTTAGCTTAAAAATTGTCATCCCTTAACAGTGGAAACAAGGAGATGGGAAAGTATAAAAAAAGAAGAATGAATATTACTTTTCAAACCATGTGAAATTTAGGTTTAAGAGAATGTGATAATACATAGTCCTATGTATGAAAAATTAAAACAAAAGAACTCAATTCAACATAACTATTTAAGTAGCCTACATAGCTTGTTATGTTTGACAACAAAAAGGACATGCAATTAGATGAAGGAGGTTTTGGAAAACTATCAAAAGAAAATGAATATATTATAGACTAAGACATTCTTAATGTAATGATAAATACTTGATTTATAAATATCCAACATAAGAAGGAGAAAGAGTTGAAATCTACATAGACTAAATAATTATATAATTGATAATTGAAGGAAGGAAATGATAGAGACAACAATCTTTGTTGTAGTATACTCACATGCATTGAACAATCACAAAGGTTAAGGGTTGTGTCTCTTTTATTATTATTATTACTATTATTATTATTATTATTTTATTTTATATTCATTAGAATGTCTACCCCTTCAAATATGACTTTTCCTCTGAGCATAAAAACATTATGTGTTTTTTTCTTGCTTATAATCATTTCACATAATACTCTACTCTTGATGTTGTCATAGTGGCAGAAACGAGGCAATGCAATCTTTGAAGAGATGAACAAAGTTGTTTTATTGTTTAATGGACAGTCAATCCTAGTTCAATATTCCATGACGTAGTGTGTTTATAGGGTTCTTGGATGGAACATGTTGTATTGTGATTCCAAGAACAATTGTTATTTTAAGACCAAGTTAAACAAAATTAATGTTCTTCTAAATACAATTTAAGTATCACCTTTATTCAAAGCTATGTCGATATGTTGATTGGGTATATTGTTGATTCTTGTGATTAGTATCTTGATAAGGTTTCCTTGTAACATGATAATTTCTTATCACAATTTTAGATATTTCTTGAATTACCTTTAGTATTATGTCTTCTTCATATACTTGGTTATTTTGTAATCATTAATATTTTATTAGTAGAGACACTTGAATTAACTAAGGTTTCTATATCTGGATTTTTTACTTTGATATCCTAAGATGTTCCTAACTATATTGGATCAATCATTGTTTCTTTGTTGATCATTGATTCTTTCTTGACAAGTTGATTTAATATTTTCTCCTATGTTGTATTTTCATCATTTAACTTCTTGATTTACAAAATAAAATTTTGATTATGATTCATTAGGCAATAAATTTATTCATTATATTTTCACTTGTTGAATTTATTCTTGATATCTTATTCTTTAGCTTCGCATATTTTAACCTTTTCATTTGTTCAAGTGACCTCTGATTAAAATTCCTTAGGGAAAAAATTTCTTCATCCTTTTCTAATAAGTTCTTGTTGAATTTCTTCATGAGATATTGATTCCCTAGTTCTAATTTGTAATAGTATTATGCAAGTAGGTTTTGATTATGATTCTTTAAGTGCAAAATTTCTTATCGTTTTCTAGTATTTTTTTTTTCAAATTTCTTCTTGAATTTATTATCCTTAATCATTTTGTTAATAATTTTTTTTATCACTTTTCAAATGACTAAATTCATTATTGAATATTTTTTCTCCTCTTCATCCATATTTAATAAATGTAAACATTATATTTTGAAGTAAATATATGAAAAAAAAATTGAACAATTATGTTTTTTCTAAATCATACTTTAGAAGTTATTATTTGACTCATTAACTTAACTTGATATTTAATAGTAAATGAAATAATCAAGAAATAATATGAAATACTTCTTGCTTCTCTTTATTATTATAATATTGTTTTTCTTAAAAAAAATAATTTATGACTTTAAGTAATCCTTTATAAAACTTCTCAATTGGAAAATTTTCATTCCCTTTTCTTTTCTTTCATGATATAATATAACATTCTATTCTACTTAACTTTATTCACTTTTACGAGGTAATAAAATTCTATTTCACTTAACTTTATTAAGTAACCTTACTTTCAATTTATTGTTATTTTTTCTTTCTAAGTGTTGTGGTTTTTCTACTTTAGTGCAAGGTTTAATGTGGACTTTAAGGTTAGATTTAGGATCAAATTTAACATTGATTTTAGTGTCAATGGTATGTAAATTAAAATTTATATATTTAGAAATGAAAATAATAAAGAAATAAATTGTAAAATAATGACATGACTTGTGTCTAGATCATTTGTTAAAATTAGGAGTTTAACTTAAGATACATTTTCATTAAAAAATTGGCATTAAGAGTGTATATCTCAGATAAAACTAAACTAGCTTTGTGTAAAATAGGATTTATGGAAATAAAAATGGAAAATGTTAAAAAATAAGATAGAAATGAAAAATGGTAAAAGAATGATGGAATTTGAACCTAGATCACTTGAGAAACTCAAAAACCTCCAATTGAGATGCATTCTCTTAGAAATATTCCATTACAAATGTAGAGCTTAGTTGAAACTAACATAATCTATGCATACAAACAAGTGAACAATGAAAATCTTAGATCAATATTAAGAATTATACCAATGGAAAAGTATCTGATAAGAGATATAGGGTGCTAGGATTTGAACCCACATATCCTTACAAGAATGAAATTACCTTATTCCTTAGGCCACACCCATGAACTAGATCTATGCATTAAACAAAATTGTCAAAATTGCATTATTTTCTTCTTTCTCCACTAAACCTGCACAAAGCAACAATAAACATCAACATATCAACGAACAAAAAGAAAAGTAAAAGAGGAAGGGAGGAGGACAAGGGAAGGGAGAAGCCATTACCTTCCTCATGGAGGTTCCTCCGTGAAACCCTATCCTCCATGCGTGAAACCAACACCTACAACAACTAAAGAATGATAAAAATTATCATGTTAATAAAGTAAATAAAAAGAAAAAGAGAAAATAAGGAAAGAGGAGAAGAGAACGGACAAGTCATTACCTTCTTCATGGAGTTTATTTCATGAAAACTTATCATCCATGCATGAAACCTTAAACCTACTATAGAAAACAAAAATAAACATTAGCAAATGAATAAAGGAAAGAGAAAATAAAAGAGGTAGTAAGGAGGATAAGGGAAGGGAAAATCTATTACATTCCTTACCAAGGTTTCTCTATGAAACCAAAACTCAAGCCTCCATGAGGATGAAGAGAGGAAACCCTAAGGAAGAAAGAAGAAGGGAGGAGAAGAGAAGAGAGAAAGAGAGGAAATGAGAAATGAATAAGTGAGTTAGTTTTGTGGGGTTTTTATAAGGGAAAATAAGATATGCTAATTAAAATAATAGAATTACTCTCATAGCCATGAGGATAGAGAAAAGTGCCTTAATTTTAGGAATTGATGTTTATTAAATTTATTTTTGAAAAGTTTCCCGTACTTTTATTTAGTTACTCATTAAACTTGACAAGATAATCCAAGTTAAACATGTACTAAAATCGATGCTATTAGTGATAATTCATGAAATAATCTAGAATTTAACATTATGCCATGAAATAAGGTTGAATTTTCATTAAAAAAAATTAAAAAATCACTACAAAGGTAAATGGAAGAAGAAAATGAAGTTAAAAAGAAAGTTAAAAAAGATGCTAATGCAACATTTTTGTTATAGTGATTCTATGTATTGCCAAATGTGTAGTCAAATGATTAGAGGTAGATTGTTAATATGGAGGATTATCCCAAAACAGAAGAAAAAATAAGGTGGTGGTATTCTCTTCAGGGTGTAACTATTGGTTGTATGATGTAGTAACATGTGAATGGTGGCTTGAGTGATAAGGGTGGCTTCGATGGTCTAGATAGTGACTCTGTGACGTGAAATTAAAGTGGATAGAAATGTTGGGAGCTAGGAGTATAGAATGGTGGAAAATATATATTCATTATGATTAGAACGGTGTGAAGTACAAATTTATCCCTACAAACTTGGATAATTTTGACCCATAGTTTTTCCCTAGAATAGGTTGTAGGTTCATCTTATCCTATAACTCATTTTTTAATTGAATTTTCATAGTTTAATTTTTTAATTTATTCCCTAATAGATTAATACCATTGTTGATATCTTTAAATTTATATAGTAAGGAAATGATGCTTGAAAATTGGTCTCTATTTATTATATTTTTCTTTTTCTTTTTCTCAACAATATTGGTTGATTTGGTAGAGTTTTTTTTTGTTTGCTAGTTTGTCCGTGAGCTGTGGGACTAGTCTGTGGCTGAGAAACGACGATGCAGGGGAATCTAAGCCGTCAAAATCACCCGGGGATCACAATTGTCTTGAGACAAACCAATCCTTAACATGGATGAATTTTTTGTCCCATCAGGTTTCGAACCGGTGACTTAACATCACAGAGTGCCTTAACAACACACTTCGTCACTGACTGTCCTACACCTTGGGGATGATTTTGTAGAGTTTTAGTTGATTCTTCCCCCAAAAAAAATTAATCCAGGAGGATTTCGGTGGCCACCCAACTTGTCCAATTGGATCAAAACAATATATTTGGAAACTTATTATTTTTAGCAGTTTTCGGGTTCTTGAACTTCAGGGGCCATTTTGAGGCCCTAAACGAATATTTTTTCACGATCATACACCTTAATGATAGTCGAAGGCTCTAATTGAGCCCCATAAATGAAGTTCCTCGTCAATACCTTTCCAATGAGCTATCACATGCCCTAAACGAATATTGTATGCAAAATTTATGACCCCAGGAAGTTGATGTACTAACTTACCCCAACGAGGCCCCACATGACTTTTGGCGCTTCATCTCCTAGAGTTAGGGTTTTGGATGTCTAGGGTTTTGGAATTCATGTTTATTGTAAAAATTCCTTCAGAGCCTCATTGTACTCATCTTCTTTCGAATGAGCGTAGTCGTCACATCTCTTCTCATAAATATGTTGCCACCGTTCTAGCAAGCTTGTTTTCAGTCTGCATTTTACAGTTTTCTGCATATTTCGTATTTAATAGAAGTCAAGTTTTATTGTATCTATGTTATTTTTCACTATGTCTCTATGTTAATTTCATAAATATATGGTTTCATTTCATTATGTTCATAAATCGAGATCAAAATTGTTGATTTTCATTTAATGTTTCTCAAAAGAATGATTCTTTGGTAATTTTTATTTATTCATGTATATTTTGTCATGAAAATAAATAGTCAAAGGCCAAATTGTGATCAAAGAATCAATTTAGAGAAATTTTAGTAAATGTGTGGCCAAAAGTTGGAATTAGTGGACGTGCGTGAGAAAGAGATATGATAATAATGTAATGAAAAATGGTTCATTTATAAAATATCCAACATAATAAGAACAAATATTTTAAATCCATATAAGATAAATAATTATATAATTAATCATTGAATGAATGAGATGATAGATATAACAAACCTTGTAATGATATAATTATATGTATTGGCTAGTGATGAAGGGGAAGAGTTGTGTCCCTTTGTTTATTAATCATTATTTTTAATGATATTTATGTATTTTACATTCATTACACTTTACCTATAATATACTCCTTTTTTTTTTGTCATTCTAAAAAAATCTTTAATTTAACTATATAATTATTGAGTTACTAAACTCAACATGCTATGCAAGTATTTATGTCTTACTTCTTCATCATAATATATTTTTACATGAACTTCATCTTCAATTTCTCTTCTTTTTTGCAAAGTAAGCATAGATGTTGTTCTCTATTTATATTTTTACTTCTCCTTAGGTGATGTGAACTTAACATTTTACAAAGTAAATATCTTTTATCCATAGAGATTTTATCTTCGAGGTACTTTTTCTCTTTGTAAGTAATCATTGGGTTTATCTCACATCATGAAAAAATGATTTTCACACGAGGTTCTTTCAATACCTTATCTATTACCTATTTTGGATCAAGGATTTGATGGACAATGATTCATCCAACAAATATTCTTCTTCAATCGCTCATTTTTTAACTCATTTCATATCGTAATAATACCAAACATTATCTTTAGATACAATCATTTATTTCATCAATAATATATTTGTATCCATATATTTTATTTTGATTTAATATATGTAATAAATTGACATAATGCTTCTCCTTGTAAGGGTAATATACCTATTCATATTAACACTATAGAGTAAGGGGTTTGTATTTAAATATTGGTTCTTCTACAAGAACATTTTCTAAACTCTTTTAAATTTCTTTCAAAATTGTTTAGAGAGGTTTGGAACCCAAACAAAACAACCATACAAAATTACTATTTACACTAATGTTCTAAAAAGTAGATTTCTCAACTTCAAACTTCATAGTTCATTTTTTCTATATTTATTTTGCATATAAAAGAGGACATTCATGGTCCTATTATCTATAAACCTAAAAATATAGGGGTAGCAAAACTTCATCCTTTATTATGTTGGTTATGAGTATATCAATGGAATAAAAAGAAATAGAAAAATTTTACAAGTGGTTTTATGTGGTTGAAGTAATATGATTGATACTCATGAGGGTAAGCAAAGAATGCTTCTTGTTAGAATTTCATGGAGAGATGACAAACTCTAGTTCATGATCTAACTTATCTTGGATCATATGATGCAAAAAAATTTAAATGAATGAATCAACTCATGTTTGGTTTATTTGGTTTAATTTTAAAAAGCAATGAATGAGTCTCTTAATAATTTATTGAAAGGGTTTTAGTCTTGTTGAATTACTTTATTTTTGGAATTTATTGAAAGGGTTTTAGTCTTGTTGAATTACTTCATTTTGTAAAGATCATGAAATGAATTGAAGTAATATGATTGATACTCATGAGGGTAAGCAAAGAATGCTTCTTGTTAGAATTTCATGGAGAGATGACGAACTCTAGTTCACGATCTAACTTATCTTGGATCATATGATGCAAAAAATTTAAATGAATGAATCAACTCATGTTTAGTTTATTTGGTCTAATTTCAAAAAAACAATGAATGAGTCTCTTAATAATTTATTGAAAGGGTTTTAGTCTTGTTGAATTACTTTATTTTGGAATTTATTGAAAGGGTTTTAGTCTTGTTGAATTATTCATTTTGTAAAGATCATGAAATGAAATTGAATATGTGGAAAATAATTTACATTATGAGAAATTATTCTCATGATAATTGAAATTATATTAAAAGAGTATAAAATATGATTATGAAAATAAAATTATATTAAAAGAATATAAAATATGATTATGAAAATAAAGAAAGAACATCAATATATTATAGATTATATGGTGCGAAAATTATCTGACTTAAATAAATTTGTTTTTCATGGATTAAGGTATACAATTAACTTAAAAACACATTAAAAATAATGATGTGATTTTTTTTTTTAAATATTTAAACATTAAACCTTCAATATTCAAATTCTCTAACATCATTATTATAATCATAACAATTTTCAAACTACAAACATACATTAAACCTTCAATGGTAAAATTTTGTAACATATTTATTATGATCACAACAATTTCCAAAAAGTGAAAGTATTTATTTATTGAAATCCAGCAAATGTAACAATAAGTGGAAAATAGTGTCCTATTAGTGTAGAAGGCTCCCATTTTCCATTATAATTATCTCATTCTATAAAAGAAAAATTATACAATCATTTATCACGAGATAACAATTATGGTTATATTTTAGAAGTTTTCATATAGAATGTTAATATTTTAGAAGTTTTTATCTCTTAAATAAGTTTGTTTGTATATGGGTATGAATGTTAATATTGATAAGACTAAGGTCATGATTATTAAATCCAATAAGATCACTTATGATACCTTCGTATATGACAATAACAACTTGGAGGAAGTGACTTCATACAAATATCTCAGAATTGATATTTAGAACAAGCTCAAATGGAATTATAGCATTGAGAAAATGATTATTGAGGGATGGAAAACTTATTATGGGCTTGAAAACAATTGTAAATCAACCAATCTTTGTAGTTGGGATAAGAATAAACTCCTCTTTGAGACTCTTTTTACACCTTTTATTCTTTATGGATGTGAAGTATGGGGCTTAGTATCTCTTGTGAATCCTAGAGAAAGATAGAGAAAATTCAAAAGAATTTTATAACCTATAATCTCAAAATTAAAGGAATATGCCCTATCCCATCCTCCTCTTAGAAACAAGCCTCTCACCCATTGATATCACGTCTATGACTATATACCTAATGTATAAGAACAAGTTAAACAACATGGAATACAAGAGGCTTCCTAAACTTGCTTCTTGGCTAAACTATTGGGGAATCATGGAAGACACCATTTTGCATAATAAAGATAATATTAAAAATATCATCTAATCAAAATTAAAGGAGAAAATGTGGTGTGATAAAGAGTTTGAGAAAAAAATAATATTAATGTATTATAAGGATGTAATCAAACCTAATCTAGAAGATCAAAATTATCTGTGTTTTTACAAGTGTAAAGAAAAAAATAAGAATTTCTAAGATAAGAACAAATTCTCACGAGGACCATAGTGAAATCCGGCGTTGGCAATTCCTAAAATGCCATGGGATGAAAGAGTGTGTCACCTTTGTGATGCTAAGAAGTTTGAAGATGAAAAACACTTTCTCTTAGATTGTCTAGCCTATACCCAAATTATATCTCATTTTCAAAATATTTGTCACACTACCAACCTTCTTAACTTCTTAACTCAACAAAACTATGGTGATATTGAAAATCATATCTTAATACTTTTTGAGCCTAGAAACAAAATTCTAAACAATCTCAAGTAATAACTTACCCTCTTAAAGTTTGGTAGACCAATTTGATTTTAATGGAAGTTAATCAACATCATTATCATAATTGTTTTTTTCAACTTAAATAAATTATATATCCATATTTTAATTATTAAATTGATTTGTTTAAATAACTAATTTTACAAAATAATTAATAATATTTATTATTTTTATAATTGAATTTAATAATATTTAAAATTAGGAACGTGTTAATGATAATTTTATAAAAAAATATTTATAATATATTAAATATAATTATTATTTACAATTGATAATAAAATATGATTATTAACTTGTTTTCTTTTTTAAGTATTGTTTATGTCTTTTATATTTCAATTAATAACTTTTAAAATATTTTATTTTCATAAGTACATTCCACATTATAAACAAATAAAATTAAAATATTAAATTTATTCATACATGTAATTATTCTTGTATAGGTTGTTAGTTTTTTTATTTCTTTCCTTAATTTTAATCTAGTAGATGATTTTTTTATCACTCTCTCGAGGAGTCTCTCATTCCATTCATAATTGACTATCAATTAGTTGAGATTTATTTATAAATATTTTATCTTTTATATATTATATAGTTAAAATAAAAAAAATATTTTTTTATAACTTAAATTACCTTTATAAAATATGTTATTAATTAGCTAACAACTTTGATGTCTTATTGCTCAGTTTTGATAAGACGTTTTGAATGCAATTTTTTTCAATCATTCTTAGATAACCTAAGTTTTAAGTTTGTTCATTTTGTTAGATAACCCCTTGAGTGCCTGATTGTTATCACTATAACAATGATAACAATTTTCCTGTACATAAAACTTCTAAAACTTAGACTATTTAAGCAACTACATAACAATATTCAAAACAATATGGGTCCTTGGTGTTGATATGAGGAAGAGGAAAATGAACTCTATTGGACCCTTGAGCTTTACTAAATAGAGAAACATTAGTTTTCCATGACATTATTAATGGATTCTAAATTTCTTGATGCATTACACATGTGATTTTTTTTATTGTATTCAATTTATTGCATGAAAGTGCCCATGAATAGACACAAAGTTAGTTTATTATCTTTTATAATGTAAATGTTACTTTCCTTATCATAATCTATAAAAGTTAGAAAGAGTGAATATGTTTCTATTCTTATTAAAAAAAAAAATTGTGTGTATATTATTATTCTCCTTTTTATTTTATATACATTTTCTCACCGTTATCTTTTTTCTTATTATCCTTTATTCAAATCAACATACTAGATTATTAGTATTTAAAAATAATATATTATTTGGTTAAGAAAATATGTAAATCATCTACATGCTTATGAGCATTCACATTTATTGGCATAACTCAATGCTTTACATCAAAAATAGAAATTGGACATATCTTCTGAAATAAAAATTTGAATTGACTCTACTTCTACAAAAATTGATAATATTAGCACTTATTGTATTTCACCTACAACAAAAATTCTCTTAAAACTATTTTCCTTAACATTAATGATGATGCATTAATGATGATGCATTGAGAATTATTTTAATGTAACATTATTAGTACAAATAAAAATAAAAAGTCATTATAGAATTCACTTGGATCTTATATAATAGTATATTAATATTTTCTCATGGTAAATATAATGAAAATTTGGCATCCAAAAACATTTAAGAGAGTATGTGATGAAGAAGTATGGTTGGGTGCCATGAAATAATATGATGAAGAAGTATGGTTGGGTGTCATGAAAGGAGTGTCATTTTTATAAAGAATATTAATATATGATTGAATTTGCAAATTAAAACTTAAGAAAGGGGTTAAGTTGAGAAAAACAAAGTTAAGGATAAATTATTAAGAATATATGTATATTAGAAGTAAATATTATATTTTTAAAAGGAAAAAGTTTTGTTTCATATTATTCCATATATTATCGAAACAAAAATTATAGATTATAACTTAGATTATTAACCCCTTAAAAAGTGTATATCAATATAAAGATGGATAGGATTTGATGGAATACAATGTATTAAAAAATAAAAAAATAAAGACAAATATTTATGGTATGAATAATTGGTCTAATAACATCTTCTATATCCTATAAAATAATTTATAAGAGAAGGTGTGCCAAGAATCTGAAGTAGAAACAATATTAACCACATAATTATTACATAGGAATAACCATATCTGCAAGAAAAAATCTCTGTCAATAAGAACATTATTATTACTATATGAAAGAACATTTATGCTTATTTTGCTAAAAAAAAATTATATTAATTTAAGGCATTATTCTTCCGATACAGGAATGATTCACGAAGAAAATATGAACTGAACCATGAATTTAATCTTATTTTCTAATTTCACACGAATGATAGCAAATCTGTAAATCAGCAAGTTCAAGCCACAGCTTATTCTACACGTATTGATATTGCGTGCACCTGGTGGGTAGTCTCAATTACTTAAACACACTAGTTGTGGACCTCATATTGTTTTTGCTTTGTCTCAGTATACACGCAGTAACTTCGTGACCAGATTGGAAGGTAGCCATAAACTTTGGAACACAACCAAATGGATCTTGAGGTAAATGAAGGATACACACCGGCTTGGGGTCGACTAAGGGAAAGGTTTCTGTATCTGTACCTGGTTAAACAGACCTAGAATGGGCTACAGATTTTGATGACAAGAAATTTACTTCAGATTAATATGTTTACACACACTGCTCCAGTTACAAGGGCATGGAAGAAGCAATCGGCTATTGTTCTTTCGTCGCAGCAGATTGCTGTTTCATCGTAGAGGCAAAATAACCTGTAACTATTGTTGTAGCACAGGCAATAGTGTGGATTAAGAAAACAGTTATTCACGAGAGGCAGCGAATCTTTGATTATATGATTGATCTACAGTATTTTTCTACTTGTCATTAGTTAGATGATATATTCACTAAGTTTCTGAACATTTCTGTTCTACGGGTAAAAGCAATTGTAGAAGACAAGATTAAGAGTGGAGTTTTAATTTTTAGCATAAGAGATACTGCTGTTTTTAATTTTTTCACAGCAAAGCCCCTTTCGATTTGGTCGGAGTCGGAGTAGTCTCACTGAAGTAGGAGAAACCCTAATTCAGTGATCTCGGAGTCGGATCCCCTTATGTAAGTGTTTCTGTGAATATGGCGAATGAACAAGGTTTACGTCGTTTCCTTTTGCTACCTAATATACCTAGCTCTACAGGCTAATAATTATGTTGTGCCAACGCTAATGAAAACACACGCCAGCAATCTCATTGATGTAGAGTTGACATAAACATTGAACATATATTAAAATTGGTTGCCATACGGCATTTGAACAGTTGAGTACAGAATTTTTTTTTTCTCATCAATCTGATCAGTGTCGTCGAATCTGCAATCTGTGATAGGCGCTTAAGAATATTGAGAGACAAAGCATCAAAAAAAGGGCAGCCATAGATCAAGAGTTTGATATTTAGAGTCACCGCAAGCGGTTTCCAAATTATTTGACCTTCAATATTGGCAGTAACCTAAAAACTCTGGATTTATCATTAGCTTCAGGATTAGCTGATTGAAGTCCTCTAAATTGCTGTTCGTCATCAATCCAGAGTTCTTGGACTTTAACTTACAACATAAGAAATAAAGCCGTAGCCTTTGGTCCTCTAATTAGTAATCAAAAATCTGTTGATCTAACCCTGTATGTAATGCTAAAACGAGCTTGATGCATTGAAAAGATTATGCTCAATGATGCAAGTCAGGATCATATTTATCCAAGACGATTTTGATAGATATGGGAATTGAAGACATCAAAGGAATAGGAGTTGAGGGCATTACTGGATGAAGTGAAGCAAGCGGGCATCGTGGAATTGATCTGCATCTTATCAACCTTATTGCCCAGAGATTCCAGAGCTTTAACTTGCGCCTTGAGGAACTTGAGGTAATTCACTGCTTCATCGAGCATGGAAGCAGTGTCCATCTTGGTTCCACCAGGAACCAAACGTTGAAGGATTCGAATCCTGTCGCTAATTCTTTCCCTCCTCTGACGTGCGGCAACCGTTTGTGGGTCGCTGGAAATCCGCACATTCTTACGTTTAGGCTTCTCCAATATCTCCATACCAAGATTCACTGGTCTGAACGCCGCAGCCCTGTAGATCATCTCTCTCATGGTGGCGATGGCTTCTACGTCAGGCTCCACTTCAGATGAGTCCTCATGACCAAACACAAATGAATACTGTTGCCCTGGTTCATCCTTGATTAATGTTTTGTTTTTGGATTTGGACCTTTTGGGGACACTGCTAGAATCCCTCGGTCGCTTATAGTTATTACTGCCGACCTGAGAACTCATCTTCAAGGCTTTGGATTCCTTGCCCTTGATGGGATCCGAGGAACCTTGGGAAACGGACTGATCCTCGGGTTCTGGTGCAAGGTTGTGTGTTTGTGATTCTGAAGAAGCCGCACTACTCAATGTTCTGCAGAGAAGAGGTGGAAAGTCTGTTGAAATTGAAGTGGACAACATCTTGGTTTTCACATTTCCATTATTATCGTGCTCTGTGGTGGTCGGAGACATCCCATCATCGTTTTCCATAATATTATCAACGTTGTAGCTGCTGCTGTTGGTAACAGAGAATAGACAGTCCAAGGATTCAATGGAGT
>ML859836.1:7186-25231 GCA_009831015.1 Picea engelmannii
TTATCTTCGGATTCAAATTTCACACCCATGCTATTCAACTGGACTAGAAGAGTATTGAAAGTATTTAGATGATCAACAATTTTCGTACCTTCCTTCATGCGCAAACTATACAGTTGCCTTTTCAGAAAGATCCTGTTTGTCAAAGATTTCGTCATGTATAAGCTTTCCAGCTTTGACCACAAACCGGCTGTTGTCTTCTCTGTAACAATGTTGAACAGTACATCGCCTGCCAAACACAGGCGTATGGAACTCAGTGCTCTCACATCCATCTCATCCCAGTCTTCGTCTGTTATGGACGCGGGCTGCTTTGATTTTCCCAACAGCGCCTTCACCACGCCTTGTTGCACGAGCAGATCGTGCATCTTAACCTTCCGGATCTCGAAATTGTTCTTGCCATTAAACTTTTCAATTTCGAACTTAGCACTCTGCATCTTTTTCATTAGAGGAAACATAAAAAAGAAACAAACACCACTGTTTGTAATATCCAAGACCCCTTTAAAAATGTGAAGTAATCTTGTGTAATTTTCAAAGAAATTACATACATACATTCACCCCTTTTAAAAAAGAATTTAATAAAAAATTCACTTTACCTTATTACTCCAATCATCCTCCATATTATATTTTAAAATATAATAAAAAACTTTGAATACTTTATAAAAAACCTTTAATACCTTTTAAGATGTAAAAGTATTAGTTTTAAAGAACGAATCTTTTCATAAAAGAGGGGGAGCGCTCCTTATATATATCAGCGCTCCATTGGAGTGTATAGGGGTGCGCTCAACAGAAAATGCAGCCCGCGCAGAAGTATAGGAGGAGGCTGGCGCTCCTTTCAGCCGGAGAGGTGAGCGTTGGCTTCCTCTCGGCGCTCCTTCTCAAAACACAGCAAAGTTTCATTAAACAGTGTGCCCGTATCTTGGGTGTGCAGCGCCTGCGCTCCCCCTTTACCTATTGCCCAGCGCTAGCATGACCGATTAGCCTCCTGTCCAGCACCGGCGCGCCTGTGCAACTTTTTTCCAAGCGCTGCCACAAAAAAAATGAATTTCAACGCTGCTAAAATGAATTTCAAGGCTTTGGCTTCTTCCGATCTGCACCCTCCTCAGCTCTTCAGCTCCTGAGCTCTGATACCACTTGTTGTAATTTGCAAGTGCGGAAACACAAATTACCATAAGACAAGCAATACAAATGCAAACACAAAACACAACAATTTACGTGGTTCACCCAAACGTTGGGCTACGTCCACCAAGCGCAGGTATCGATTATCTTATTATTCAGCTAATGGAGATTACAGACAGGCTCACTCCTCTTAGACACACACAACCTCTATGGGCATACAAATTTATAGAAATGTATATTAGAAACTGACTATTAAATGTAATCTCATCCATAGTTTAACTTAGGTGCATTGGTTACAACCAATCCTAGTTTATAGGATCTAGAATCCTATTCACAGATGAGTTTTGTTGTCACCATTTCCAACAACACTCACCTATGACTCATCCCAAGTCACTCTGATCTAGGTAACTATGCCTCGAAGGCCTCAATCTTAGATCGAGTTGCCTCAACCCGCTGCTTCGCCAGAGCCTCCTGCTCGGTGAAATCCTGAATAAATTTCTCAGTCACAGGTCCTTGCAAGCGTTGTTCCACCATGGTAACCACTTGTTCTAGTTGTGCACCTTTTCCTTCAATCTCCTCAAAAAGTGTGCAAGCTTCATCGTGCACTGGATGGAGCCTCTAGGTCACATCCATGACTTTACTCTAGATGGCATGGACCTGTTGCTAAACCATGTGATGTTCCTGGGACCTTTTCATCCTCTCGGCCGCTGACAGTGGCTTAAATTGTACTTTCACTATTTCTTCTTGTTTCTTTGCCTCCTGGATTTGTGACTCCAATGTCTTAATTATGGGTCCTCTATAAGGCGCTCATAGGTATGCACACTTTGACTGCTGAGTTTTTTGCATTCTAAGGCCAATTCCTTGATTCTCTTGACTGTGCTCCGGGCAGTTTCTTCCCTTTGATCCTGCACTTCCTGCGGAGTGTTTGGAATTGCTTACAATTCTAGTTCTGCGATTCTCTCTTAAAGTTGTTGAATGGATTCAACGAGCTTCCCCACCTAGCTCTCAGTTGTTTCTTCTTCCATCTATTTTAAGCCCTTCACAGAGAGAATTTCTCTAGTGACTACTTCTTTAACTCCCATCTTCTTTGTGAGCAACTATTCTTTCTCCTTCTGGATCGTTGCTCTATTCTCTACAAACTTCACCTGGAGGTCATCTTTTTCTTGTTGCGCAACCCAACGTTGCTCTATGGATTCGTATTTTTCTTGCTTCAATGCCTATGCGGCTTGCTATTTTTCCTCCTGGACACTATGAACGAAAGCTTACGTCACATCTGCTATTCTACGTAGCTGAGCAAGTTCATCTCCCAACTCTGTTCCTTCTCATGGTAGTGGCGCAATAGACACTGCGCGGCTTGAATAGAGAGTATGTTGTACCCCTTTGAGCTCTGCTTCGATCCTTTCAAACATTGTCTCATGTTTGTCTTTGCTTCACTATAAAATATTCTTTGAGGCATATGATACAATGGCAATGATGAGGTCAATGTCATCCACCATGAGTACAGTCTAAAATGGAGGTTTAGTGGCTCGCGACTTCTTTCACACTGATGGTTTCTTTGAAGAAACCTTTATTTTCTTGGATGTCTCTATCTCTGTCAGGGGATCTTTAGGCAGTGTTACTTCACTCTGTTTATGCTTGTCTTCTTCCCCTTCATCCTCTTATTTTTCTACTTCGTCACCTCCTCCCCCTTTAGGTGAATATGATGTAGTATCCTCTGATACGTTGTTCAGTTCTTGTACCTCTTCCTTCTTTTTCTTCTTTCTACTGTTGGGTGCATCATACTCTTCGCGAGTGACTATAGGAATTTCGATGAGGTCGAGGTCAGAGAGTTCTGTCTGTTCTACTGGTATGAGGAATTATGCAAGCCATTCCTTAGTTATTTCCTCCATATCTTCCTCGGTGAGTTTGTAATAGGACTGAAGCTCTTCTTTGTTTTCGTCTCCACACACAGTGATATAGATGAAGTGTCTGTCTGCACAGAACTTCTCTATTGGCCTAAACCTATGAAGGGTGTTCGACATCATGCGAGGGAAGGATTCAATGGCCCTCTTCAGCTGTATACAATAGGTGTGGAACACCACGTTTGAATTCCATTTCTTCACCATGTCACTCGAATACCATAACGTAGTGAACTTCACAACTAGTGGTTCATACGACTCAATTTCAAGGAAGGTCACTCTTTCCGACACCTCCCAAGCAATGAAGGCAATGAGAACTGAATGACAAGGTCACTCTTGAGCTTCGCGATAGTCTTGTTCTAACTGGTTGATGAGGTAGCTCTCCCAGTTCATTTGCATCCCTTCAATGGATTTTCCTGCGAGGTCAATGACAAACCCCATGACCTACGTTGGCCTATTCTTCCTAATGAGATTACCAATGATCAGCTAGTAGGCTAGGCGCACTATGCCATTTTGTATGGAGGCTACCTTGTAGCCCTGCTTCTCCTTCTCCACTTTGCCATAGGTGTCTTTGATTCACTACACTAGGGTGCGATATGCATCCTTCCTTGGGTAAAAATATTGTGGGTATGGTCCTTGCATGCTCAACCCGGTGATTGGATGGATCATCGACAGTGATGTACCTATTTAACCATAGGTAAACACCATGGAAGAAAGACAGAAGGAGTTTAACGCACATGTTAACCTCCTTATGCATGTCGAAGTGTGGTATCTTCATCACATTGAGGATGGTTGATCTTGAAATGTCCATAGTCCATGGCTGGGGGATTATCTTCGACATATTCCCCGTTTTATTGGTCAAATGCTTGTGTAGTGCGATCATTCCATAGTTCTTGCAATCTTCCAAGTTGAAGTCACTAATCTTCAACGTCAAAATCTGTCCCAACTGTGGTCCAACTGCATGTATTCCCTTAGGGAGGTATGCAGTGATCAATTTGTAGTCGAAGTCCCTTGGGATGCTATCACAACTAACCACACCATCCAGATGCGAGATGTAGTTGGGCAGGATTGATGGGATGAGATTCGCATTTACCAAGTCATCACGATGCTTTCTCTGTTTATCTGTCATGGTTTGAGAGGGTCCAGATCGATGTACAGTCGATGGGGAGGCTTGAAATCCTCTTGTTGATGAAGCTTGTGCTTCTACGGACATGACCTTCTCAACCATGAGGTCTATGAGAATATCTTCAATGTATTTCTCTATTACTCTAAAGTCACTTGACATATACGCTCGAGATCAGATATCTCAGGTTGGTGAACAAAAACTCAATGTAACGGAATGGATGGTGAGGTCTCAATAAGAACAACGCGGTAATAGTTAGCTCTCTGTGGGCTCGAATAATCACAGTTTGAAAAATTGTTCCCGGTAAGGCATTCGATGGGTTAAATAGATAACATCGTAATGGGATCCTCCAATGGGTAGGAATGCCTCAATGAATGTGATTTCATCCATTATGGCGTGGTCCCAACGGTCCAATGGTGGTGACTCCAGAAATAACAACAATTATAGTCATTCTAGAGCATCGGTCTAATGGTCAGGACACCTCCAATGATCATATTGCTTCACCATGGCGAAGTTCCAATCTGTGTTGTTCTGATATTTCGGCAAGGTTCAAGTTCTGCAAACCTTCCTTCTTTCTGCGAAGTATTCTCTAGAACTTCCCACAATTTTTCTAACTTTTCTTTCTTCTTGCCAAGATTTCTAGCCTTCTTTCCTGTGATTTGAGTCACTAGATTCTTCTTTCCATTATTTCTCTTATCTCCTCTTGGAATAGTAAATTTACACTGTTGAGGATATTTCACAGGGTTCGAGGGTAAAACTTCTTCTCGTTCTGGAGTAAGTGCTCTACTCTCCTATATGGATAGGTGTTTCAAGTATGCCTGTGTTCTTTCAACTTCGATAACCTGGTCTTTGGCCCTCAGTAGCTTCGACTTGTCCTCATTTTATTTTATTAAGTGTGTTATTCTCCTAGCCATGAAATCCCTTATTTCTTGTTTTTTCTGTTCTAGAGATTCCTCTTCTTCTTTCCTTCAGATCTGTTCTTTCTCAATCCAAGTCCTTCCCAACAAAAGTGCAAAGGGGGCATTGTTCTCAACAAACTTAACGACCTCAAATTCTTCTTCCGTCGATGCTCCATGAGAAACCATAGGTACATGGGAAAGTCTCCCACATAGGGTTATCAAATTTCCTTTAAACAATCCTATTCCTCCCAATGAAGGAATCATAGTAGGCCTTCCTAAGATTTCCCAAGTACTCTCTGTCATGATATTAACCTATGTTTCTGCATCCAATACACAGTCTATGTCGAAGTCTCCTATTCTTGTTTCTATGCACTTCTTCTCTTTTAATATCTCTGATAAGTTGATGTCTCTATGATCATTTAGTGTTTCTTTCATCTGCAATAATTTAGTCTCTGATCTTTCCTAGTGGTCTAGCATATTCTTAGTTTCTTGGCCTTTCTCATGGTTTTCTTGTCTCATATTCATCTTTTCAACTTTAGCAATCATTCTAGTGCAATCCAAAACTTCATGGCCCACGGCTTTAAAACAAAGACAAATAAGGCCTCCACCAGGGCATTCCTTAGCGAGATGTCCTCGTCTTCTGCAACTATAACAAAGAGTCAATCCTCCCTTCCTCTTAAACGATCCCCAACCTTTCATGTACCACGCACTAGTATCACAGTGATGAACCTGTAAAAAATTCTTTCTAGGATCCTCCATCCACTTGTTAGTCCAAACATTCTTTCTATGCATGGGAATAACATATATTTCACTATTTCTATCAGATCTATTCATATCAAATCTTCTTTCTTCTAGATGCACCCTATTTTTCAAACTAGGACAAAATCTATCAAGCATACCTAGATCCATTCCTTCGAAACAAAAATTTCCACTTATCTTACCTTTATCAGAGCACAAAGATTTAACATCTTACCTCTTTTATTCAGATATGATTCCCTTCTTAGCACAGAGATTCTCTCTTTTATTCAGTTCCCAACAATAATGGTTTCAAGTCCCAGCAACAGAACCATTTGTTGGCACAAGGGCAGACCCGAGGTTCAACACTTCAACAACGCACCAACAAAACCCTAACTACTGACCCTTTCGACAACACCTGCGAAGAAGATGAAGTCTCACCCGAGGTAGAGAAAGGGGGGGTTGCAAGACTCAAGTGTCTACAACCTATATGGGACATAGATCTATGATCACAATACTTAGTAGAGCACTTGGCAGTTAACATTCATTAGTATTTAACCCCTGTTCACATTGCAGGTTAAAAACCTAATTGCAGAGCAGCGCAGTATTCAACAAGATCTAACACATCCAAGCACTCAGCACATAGAAATAGATCAGATCTATCATTCATTCACATCACTAGGCACTAAGATACTATATCAAATGCATCTAACATACATAAAGATGACAACATTATGCATAAATCACATCAATTACACAAATCAACCATAACATAGGATATACGTGGTTCACCCCATTGTGGGGCTATGTCCACCAACTCTTCTTCTTATTTATTATCTTCTTTCAATCTTCTCATGAGCATAGAGCCACAATACCAAATCTGCATAGGATAAGAGATCTTCACGCACCTTGCCAAAAATCTCGCAAAAGGTGGTGAGATCCCGCGATCTCTGCTTCGCCTTGCGATCCATCTTTGACCAGCATGTTGAAGTCCCAAAAATGGTCAAACATGACCAAGGTTATCCAAAACTTGGTCAAGTTCCAAAAACTAGGATTTTCGAAGATTTTCTACAAAGGGGTTAATGATGTGATAGGAAAACCAATTTCAATGGAAGGTTCTTGTCCTGTTGTATTCGGGGTGCCAGCAGGAGTAGCTGGTGTTGAATGAGGGACAACTTGTCCTAGATTCATGAAGCTTCAAACTAGGCCATTACTTGTGGATCCTTCAGTTCATATAGTGACACTCTTATCTCATGAAATAACACTTTTGGGCCTTTCGGGACTTCCTCAGCTTTGTGCTTAGTAGAGGAACTTGGCTCAGATCCTATAGGTCTGGCTTCCTGTGAAGGAGGCGTGAGATTTAAATATACTTGTAATATATTGTGTAAACTATTTCACTTGTGTTTTTGAAATATGATGAAACCAACTTTTTGGTATGGGGGTAGTGATTGAGGTGGATATCGGTGGCCACTCACATTTTCCAACTCGCTCAAAACAATTTTCTAGCAATTTTGGTAATTTACTATTTTTAGCATTTTTAACTTCCAGGGCCATTTTGAGGGCCTAAATGAAGGTTTTTCGGGATCGAGCTTCTCAACGATATCCTAAATCATGATTGAGCCCCCCAAATGAATATCCTCAATGATACCTTTCCAACGGGCTATCATGCGCCTAAAACAGAGATCGTATGCAAAATTTACGACCCCGAGAAGTTGATGTACTAACTTACCCAAACGGGGCCCACATGACTTTTGGTGATTCATCTCCTAGGGTTAGGTTTTTGGATGTCTATGGTTTTTGACATTCTTGTTTATTGTAAAAATTCCTTCAAATCCTCTTTGTAACCATCTTCTTGTGAATGTGAGTAGCTGTCACATCTCTTCTCAAAGATAAGTTGACACAATTCTAGCGAGTCTTTCACTCTATATTATTACAGTCTATGTACATTTCTTTCATTAATAGAAATCGTGTATTACTATATCTCTGTGTTTATGGTTTCATCTATGATGCATTTCTATTATATTATTGAATATCCGCGATATCTCTGTGCATTTATTTATTATATCTCCACTCTCATTTCATGCTTAAAATTAATCTGGATCAGGCAGGGTTTGGAATCTGCTTCAGACTTCCTCATAAGATATAACTCCCCTGAAAATTTCTTGAAAAGGGGAATTCTCATGTATGTAACTGAGCTAGATGGTTTTCCACTATCTTATGTGGATCATTCTTATTGAACTTGATGTCAACTAATTTGAAATCCTCCAAGGCTGCGACCTCAACTTTAGAGTGACCAAAACCTAACAATGTAAACATGCCAACATGAATGGAGAAAGTTGGCCATAACTTTTTCTATGCTTCTTTTAAATCTTTGTTGATACTTCCTACCACTATATGGTACACCACTTCTCTGCACACCATCCTATCGGGTAAAAACTGGGAGAGGGCATGAGGAGGAACCGAACAACCAACAACTCTGATATAGGATAAATTCTCCTCAATGAACCAATCTACAAGCTTAAATAGGTTCCCCATAATCCTCTCTGAAATTTGGGGAGGTGGGTGACCATAAATGGCTATGTGAACAAGCACTATGACATTGTGATAGATTTCATAAAAGAAATACTTAGCTTTCTCCTCCCATAACTTGGAGTGATAAAAATGAGTAGGTTCAGAACTGGTTGGGGTCCAACTCCAGTTGATCAGGGGAAAAGGGGTCAGGAAACAAATGGAATCCATAACATATGTCGACATGTAAAAAAGGGAAGGCTTCCTTTTTGATTTTACTGATTTATATTTAGTGATTTCCTTGGCCAATTTATCTGACATCATTTTGGACCAATTGAAATTATAGCCCTCAGCTACCTCATTCATAATGGCTACCTACTCAACCAAGAAATGTGTAGGTTTCTTCTTCCCAAACATGTGACAGAGCATCATGGCTACATACAACATATGAGCATCCAAAGACGTCGTGGCATACATACTATGAGCGTCAGCTCTGAACTTCTCTGTATTTCCCCACCATGTTTTGACTATATCATAACTATTTCTGACATATTGGGTGCATTCCTTTCTCTCAAACTCTAGAAGGAATGCGACATTGTAAGTGTATTTAGGAGCAGGGGAAAGTTTGTACATTACTTGTAGGTGTTCTGGTCAGAAAGATCCGACGATGACCTGTCGGTGGTTGATGATGCTCCTAGTCTGGATGTCGACATGTTCCAAATACCAACTTATCATATCATTATAGGGCATGATTTTTGGCCGCACAACAATATTATGCAGCTTTGACTATGCTACATGCCTAAGCTTAGCTGTATAGGAGTCGTCGTCTTCTTCGACAGAGTCATCTAGGAAGTTGATGATCTCATGCTCTAAGGCATCAAATACCTGTGTCCAAATTTTAATGGCATCTGCAACTCACAAAGTCATGTCTGACAGAACGTCTGTGTTCCAATTTAAATCATCACCCGATGCATCAATATTATTTGTGATATTTTGTGGTTCCATAATCCTCGAGGAAACAAAATTAGCTTACCTGTTATATGATAAAAATTGCTAATTGCAAATGGTAAAAATGACTTTGAAATTCAAAGTTCTTTTGTTCAAAAATGTTTATTGATCTTTGTATAGCCTTGCTGACGAAGAATTTATTAACCTTAATGGAATTCATTACCTGGCGATTCACAATCCTTATTTGAAATCATTATCCTTAATAATCATAAATGCAATCAATGCTTCGATGGTTCACGTTCGGGAGTTTTGGATGTGATAGGGTGGAAATCTCCCGAAGTCTAAATTCATGGAGGAGTTAATATATGACTAATCACTTTTAGGTCTTAATTAATCATGTTTAAAATGTTGTATTAACTTCAAGTGTTTCGGAATTTCGGACTTCAAAACTTTTGAATGTAGCACAAGAGAAGTCTCTCGAAATTCGAAACTGTGAAGTAATTAATTTCTAGGTAATTACTCTTAAGTCTTAAGTAATCATGTTTAAAAGTTGTATGCACTTTAAGTATTTCAAAAGTTTAGACTTCGGAGGTTTTGAATGTAACACAAGGGAAAATTTCTGAAATCCAAAACTATGAAGTAATTAATCAACTCTTAATCATGACTCGTTAAAGCCGCTAACTAATTTATTAACTCCTTGAAAAACCTTTTTATTTTTTGTAATCACTTTACTTCGACGCTTTGATAATCCGGGGATTGTGAAAACAAAAAATCCCGAAGAGAAATCTCTCGAAGTGACATGGCAGGGGTGACGTCATTTTGATGACGTGTCAATAAAAGAGAGGTGCCACATGTCACTTGAAAATGTGTGAATTATATGACTTAGATGTCAAAAATAAGTTCCACGTGCCAACTCAAGGAAATATTTTTAAAGGACACGTGTTTTATGACTCGTTTTCTTGAGTTCTTTTATGAAAATTCATGAGCATTTATCTTTGGGTTTTGGATTTTCGGGGTTTTCGTTGTTTGAGTTCACTGGAATACTTGAAGTGTGGAGCTACAAAGCGATCATTGAAGGCTTTACTTTAAAACTCAGGCGGCTCCAAAACCTCAGATATTATTAGGACCATTAAATCAAATCAAGGAAACTCATCAACGATATATATTGTAAGCGCCTTATTGCTAAATAACAAACGATCGATTTGATTTAAAATCAAAAGGAAACTCTCTAAGTTTTTTTCTTTTTGGGTAAATTTTTTTATTTCCAAGAGGTAAAATATAAATTTCAAAGCTCAAAATTAGGTGTGTTCCAACATATTGTAAAGAGAAGAGCTATCAATTAGGGAACTCGAGAGCCCTCCCAAGGAGGAAGAGGGGACTCACAAGTCCCTAAATTTCTCTAAGGTGTTTTTCCTACTAATCTATTGATCCATTGGTTGCATTATGTTGGTCATTGTTTTATTTTCATGGTTCTAAGTTTCTCAAGCTTTATAACATTTATTTCTTAGTTGTTTTAGTTTTATTTATTTGTTTTTATATGTGTTTGGCTTATCTAAACCACTCACTAACTTCTGTCTTGTCTAGCAGGATCATCTAGACATGCAATTGTTGTTGTTTTTCTTACCCAAGTGACAAAACCAACATAACAGTTTGCTTCCTCAAAGTTGTGTGGTTCAACTGTGTGTTGAAATGTACACTTGACACTAAGAGGGGCGGGGGGGTGGGGGGAGGGGGGTGAATCAGTGTCACAAAACTTTGAAATTTTTTCCAATTTTCATAAATTAATTTAACATATATTTATTTCAATTTCTCAACCAATATATAAAAGAATAAATATTTTATTTATTTATTTAACTTGAATGAATACGTAAGATAAATCTTCATCTTAAAACAATTATGAGAGACCCAACTCTCTTTTACAAGACCCATCTTGTAGTTCTCAGATCCAACTGAGAAATCAGGAATTCAACCCTCATAACAAGTCTTAGCTTGTTGATCTAAGATCCAACTGAGATGTGAGGAATCCAATCCTCATACAAGACCCAACTTGTAAATAGACACCAACCTGATAGAATGAACCTTCATTCAATCCATTATATATAAATATATATTCTTCAACAAATTCAACTGCCATTTTTTGTTCACCATACTTCTTTGTTTATATAGTCTTCCAATTGGTGGGAACTTGAATGATTGTTTCTTTTGATAATGAATCATTGCACCTTTTCATTAATTTTAATAATAATAACTTCTACTATTAGTATTATTAATAATTGTTTGTTCAAACACTTCAAATCCTTTGTAAATTGATTCATCATTTTAACCCATCACTAAGTATTGCAAACAAGAGCTTTCTTCAAACCATTATTTTCAAATGACCGTGGGCTCATTAATATCCATTTGTGCTTCCTTCATTATTATTCATATAATATTGTGACATGGATTTTTAAATTAGTTAGAGTTCTTTTCATAAATCGATCACTGATATGGATTGATTTGTTTTTAACTCGATTCCATCTCTCTACAAATATTGCAGAAATCAAATTCTGCAGAGGTGCTTCCTTCAAACCATTTACATGTGACCATATGCAAAAAAACCATGGGCTTATTAAGTTAAGCAATGTTCCCAATGCCTTATGTCTTATGTGTTTGTAACCCATGACCGAGGGCTAGAACCTAGTCCTCCAGTACTTCGGCCTTCGGGAGATTTCTCTCTCATCTAATCTTCTGGAGTTTCAACTTCTAGAAGTGGTTACCTCTCACAAGGATTGATCCAATGGTTAGCATGAATCTCAGAACCAAATAAACGGTCTAGCTTCAATCCTTACTTATCTTTCCACTGCTTAATACAACGGTTGTGACTTAATCAAAGGTTGATATGGATGACCACTATTTACTTCGATACTTCAGGACTTCGAGGGTTCGGAGGTCTGGGTAATTATTGTTCCAATTTCCACCAGAGTTGGTCAGCACCGAAGTGGTCAACATGAGAGTGATTACATCATCTTTCCACTATGTTTTGATCTAATGGTCATGTGAGAATCCAAAGGATCTTAGCTCAACGGTTAGCATTGAATTCATCCTTTGGCGCTTCGGGTAGTTGTTGATTATCCCTGAAGCAAAAACTCTTGAAGTGACTTAATTTGCTAATGTCACTACTGACTTGGAATTGGCCGAGTGGCTTCCATGTGTCACCTAGATTTATGAATTACATAACCTAAAGTACCAACTGGACCTTGACACTAGTCACCATCTAATTTCACCATGTTTCCTTACTGACGTGGTCTTGTTGACATGGATATCTTGATGTGGCACATGTCCTCCTCCCGGTCATAGGTTCATATGAATCCTTGATCCAACGACTGTGATCAATTCTTATATCAACGATCCATAGTTATTTCGGCCTTCAGGACTTTGGGTTATTCATTTTTCAACTTCCCAATTCTACCAAAGTGATACTCCCCGAATAAACCTCGAGTATATTTACTTCATATAACGATCCTTCTTTGACACAAAAATCCTAACACGATCCAACGGTTGTCGGTATTTCATCTATTTCAGGATCTCATGAATCCTTTATCCAACGACTATGATCAACTCTAGATCAATGGTCTAGTTTCACTTTGGCCTTTAGGACTTTGGGTTATTCTCTCCCATTTCTCAATTCTCCTAAAGTGAGATTCATTGAATAAACCTCAAGTAAATTGAATTCATATATCGATCCATCTTTGACACGAAAATATTAACATGATCCAACCGTTGTCAGGATTTACTATATTCGTGATATCGTGAATCCTTGATCCAACGATTGTGATCAGTTCTAGATCAATGGTCTAGATTCATTTCGGCCTTCGAGACTTTGGTTTATTTTCTCCCACTTCTCAATTCTCTCGAAGTGATATTCATCGATATAACGATCCATATTTGACGTGAAAACATTAACAGGATCCAACGATTGTCGGGATTTCGAATATTCATGACTCTAGGGCTCCGGGATAGTGGAACTGATGACAACCGTAGATCTATTGGCAAGTGACAATCGATGTTCAATGTCTATTTCGAAACTGAAACTTGCACGATAATTAACTCCAACCCTTGCATCCCGCAATGGTTCCCCACCATTGATCTGCCCTTACTGAGATCCAATGGCCATGACTTAATCAGATGTTGGTTCGAAGGTCCTCCTCTATAACTCCAAGATTTGACGGTCCTGGACTGTACTAAAATGATAATGGATGGATATTGTGCATCATATCTTCTTAGCCTGCAGTGTGTCATCTCTTCTGATATTTTGGTTTTATAATTGGATTCCAATTGAACCAAGATCCTTGATCTGTTGGGAATTCGATCCCTATCGAGTTTCTTTCTTCTAATCTGTTTCATCCCTATTTCTCCTAAGTTTTTTAATAACTATTTGTGCATTCATTTATGCACTAATAATGTTGATCTTTCTTTTCTTCTGATTACTGTACATTTTGGACTCATGTTTCCATTAGTGACAACACATAATCAATAATGCCAACAATCTCCCCCTTTTTCATTGAGGGAAACATATCTGTAAAACAAAAATGAGTTCATACCTTTGCTCCCTCTATCACTGATATTATTTTCTATCTAATAGAAAATTTGGTTTCTTCTTAACTTTGTTTTACTGCTTCTCTCCCCCTTTGACATCAATGACAAAGAGTGCGGCTTTGACTGTTTTTCTCCCCCTGTGAATTTACTAACTTCTTATCTCATTCCATTGGGATATTTGTCTTCAAATAAGTAGCCTTTTTTATAACAACTTGTAGTGATCAATTCTTTCAAACCTTAATCTAATTACGTTCTTATTTGATAACCAAGATACTCCCCCTGAGTTTTTACTGACTTTACTTTGTCAAATAGAACAAGGGTATGAATTTTACTGATTTTTTTTATCTTCTTCTTATTATTATTTGATATTTCACAAGAATATCAATTGAGGATTGCCACCAATTGTTTTAATACCAATTTTGTTATTAATTGATATTTGTTGAATGATACCCCATGAACTTCTCTGCTAATTTTTCTCTTCTCCCCTTTTTACAAAAGTGACAAAAATGATCTTTTCTTTCTCCTTATGAGGTCATACTCCCCCTAAGGTGATGCTCCTATTTGTCCATTTTCTCCTTCTTGTATTCTATAACCAACCCTACCAATGATTTCTCTTTTGACCACTAATCTTTAGATAGTCAAGATTTTCCATATGTTATTTTTAAAAACTCTTGGAATAATCCTTTGATTTTGTAGAAACCAATTTAAACTTTTTTTTTTCTATTTTCTTTCTTTGGATAACAAATTATGGCATCATCAAAATTTGATATTGTCCCATATTCTTTTATAGGAACTTCCCTTTCTTGAGATTGATCTATTTCATATTGAATTTCACATTCTCTATTAGGACCTTCACCCCTCATTTTCTTATTATTAATTTCTTCATTTTCAGGTGTAATATCATCTTTCTTGCTTTCTCCTTCATATTTTCTTCTCCATATCTCTCTATGAGATATTCTACTTTTTGGACCTTCTCTTTCTAATTGTGTTTTTGGAGTTTTATCATCTCCTTTCTTCTTCCAAATTTTATTAGGTTTGCTTGCTGCCTTGAATGATTTATTTAAGGATTGAATTTTTGAAATCCTATAGCTTTGGGATTTGTGTTGAAACCTATCATAGTTGTAACATCTCATTGTATGACAAAATTTTGTTGTGTGCCCAACAAATTTTCATCTCCAACATCTAATTTAGTTTTTGGATTTTCCTACATATCCTCTCTCTAGTTTTTTGCAATGCATTTCTTTATGGCCAAATTTATGACAAGAAAAGAAATAGCCATTGAAGGTTTTTTCATTCTTGAATTTATTTTGTCTTGAGAGATATGTCTTTTGATTTTCTTCTTCATTTTTACTTCTATATCTTCCTTCCTTAACAAAGTTCATGGCTTGTAATTGATTTGCGATTGCACCGTTTCCTTTTGAGAAGGATGATCCTTTCCCATGTTTGTAAATGGTGCTCCACTTGTTATTGTCTTATTTCTTATTGTATCCAAGACCAGTTGTGTCATCAGATGATATTTGACTATTCGAAATCTTATCTAGGATATCTGAGCTATTCTGAAAATTGACAATTTTAATTGTCTTTTCATTCATCTTTTTGAGATTGACTATTTCTAATTTCAACATGTGACATAATTCTTCCCTTTTGGATGATTGCATCCTCAGGGATTCTTCATTTTTATTTTCCTCCTTGAGTTGAATATTTATATTTGAATTACTGTATTCATTTGTATTCTTAAGGTTGATCATTTCCGATTTCAACTTTTGACATGTCTCTTCCTTTTTAGTGAACTGAATCTTCAGGTCTTCTTCCACTTCCTTAGCATGTTCAAGTTGATTATTTAGATTGATCACTATTTTTTCTGTCTCATCCAAGAATTCTTTGCATTTAATAGTTTTTTCATGTGTCTTCAATTCTCTCATATCTTTTGTTAGATTAAAAACTTTAGTTTTCAATATTTTGATTTCTTCCTCGTAATCTAGTTGAATTCTTTTGAGGTTGATGGCTTCTAATTCAAACATTTGGCATGATTCTTCCTTTTTAGTTATTTGGATCTTATGGGCTTCTTTATTTTTATTAGCTTCTTCAATTTGAGTCATTATATCTGCATTAGTACTTTCATTTTTCTTTTTGAAGTTGATGATTTCCAATTCCAACATGTGGTAAGAATTTTATTTTCTAGTTAACTGGATCTTTAGAACTTCTTCACTTTCTTTAGTTTCCTCAAATTGATTCTTTAGACTGTTAACTAATTCTTATGTTTCTTTTAGTACTTATTTTCTTTTGTTATCATGTTTTTTCAATTCCTCTATTTCCTTTATCAAATGATCAACTTCAATCTTCAATCTTTTGATTTATTTTTCTTTGTCTTCTAGCTGAACTCTTTGTTCAAACTCTTCATGGCTAGATTGTTCTATCTGTTGAAGTAGAAACATATCTTTATGTTGAAGTTTCTCCAACTCTTCTAGAGTGCACATATTTGTGTACTCAATATTTTCAATAGCCTCCATATGAAATTTAATATGTATACCATTTCCTGTTTCCATACAAATCTCTTCTATTGCAACTGTAACACCAGTCTTAAGATTATGTAATTTTTCTTTAGTGATTACTGAGATATGCCTCAATTCTTTGATGAGGTTTTCTTCTTCATTGTTGACTGAGGTTTGCATAAAAAACTGCATTTCATCCTGATTAGAAATCTCTTTCTCTATATTTTGTTCTTCAATCTGATTGGAATTATCCTTTTCTTTATCTTGTTCCTTATCTTGATAAGAATTCTCTTCTTCTGAGTTTTTTTATTTATTCTAATAGGAATCCTCTTTATCTGAGTCTTGTTCCTTACTTTGATAGGATTTCTCTTCTTCTTATGATTTATTTTTATAACAATTTTCTAGTTGGAGCCATAATTCTTTAGCAGATTTGTAGTGCCTCATCTTTTCTTTGACTTGGTCTGACTATCCATATTGGATTGCTTTTAAGGCTAATGAATTGTTTCTCCTTGCTTCCTTTGCAGTTTTGGTTCTTCTCTTTGAAGTAGTTAAGTTCCAGGGATTACTTACTACTGAATCCCAAACTCCATATCCTCTTGACTTCAGATATCTTTTCATATTTCCCCTCCATGATGAATAATTTGTTCCATCAAATAAGGGAGCTTCATTTGTGGAGATAGCAATTTGTCCACCCATTTCTTAATAATATACCTTTCGGTGTTTAAACTGTGTTGAAGGCACCTGCTTTGATACCAATTGTTGAAATGTACACTTGACACTGAGAGGGGGGGTGGTGAATCAGTGTCACAAAACTTTGGACAATTTTCCACTTTTCATAAATTAATTGAACAACATATATTTATTTCAATTTCTCAATCAATATATAAAAGAATAAATATTTTATTTATTTATTTATCCTGAATGAATACATAAGATCAATCTTCATCTTCAAACAATTATGAGAGTCTCATCTCTCTGTTACAAGACCCTGCTTGTAGTTCTCAAATCCAATTGAGAAATGAGGAATCCAACCCTCACAACAAGTCTTAGCTTGTTGATCTCAGATACAACTGAGATGTGAGGAATCCAATCCTAATACAATACACAGCTTGTAAACAGGAACCAACCTGATAGAATGAACCTTCATTCACTCCATTATGTATAAATATATATACTAAAACAAATTCAAATACCATTTTTTGTTCACCATACTTCTTTGTTTATATACTCTTCCAATTGGTGTGAACTTGAATTATTGTGTCTTTTGATAATGAATCATTGCACCCTTTCATTCATTTTCATAATAATAAATTCTACTATTATTATTATTATTAATTTTTTGTTCAAACACTTCAAATCCTTTGTAAATTGATTCAGCATTTTAACCCATCACTAAGTATTGCAAACATGCACTTCCTTCAAACCATTCTATTCAAATGATTGTCGACTCATTAATCTCCATTTGTTCTTCCTTAATTATTATTCATATAATATCGTGAAAGGGATTTTCAAATTAGTTAGATTTATTTTCATAAATCGATCACTGACGTGGATCGATTTTTTTTAACTCGATTCCATGTCTCTACAAATATTGCAGAAATCCAATTCTGCAGAGGCACTTCCTTCAAACCATTTACATGTGACCATATGCGCAAAAACCATGGGCTTATTAAGTTAAGCAATGTTCCCAACGCCTCAGGGATTATGTGTTCGTAACCCATGATTGGGGGTTGGAACCTAGTCCTCTAGTACTA
>WSFP011407527.1:0-25231 GCA_009831015.1 Picea engelmannii
AATGAATGTAATTCTTCAACACATATAAGAAAAATCATTCTGTGGTTTTCCCCCGATTTGGGTTTCCACATAAAACACTGGTGTACTGTGCATGTGTGTGATTTTTATTTATTACTGCTCATTATTGGATAATAATTCTACATTGATATAACATTTGAAGAAAAAGGATTATAATTATGTTATTACTGATTCACCCCCCCTCTCAATAATCCAATAGTTGCCTCCCTTTTTTTTATAAATAGATAGATGAAATGCTTCAGTAGGTTTGAATGGTTGAGATAGGCTCCCTTATACTATAATATGTTGATGAAGTTACTGTGATCTGGTCATGCACTTGATTTGAGACATCTTGGTTAATAGAAATCAACTTTCTTATTACAGGTTATTTGACTCAGATGCTGAAGTGTTCATGCTTGAATGATTCACATTAATTGTTGTGGTATTATTATGATGTATGTTTGATTATAATATTATTATGATGTTTATTTAGTGTCTTTAAACTTTGAATTCAAGAATATCTTGTGTTAGAGTTATTCTTCCTTAGGTTGTTTGCAGACCTGATGTTTACAACAACTTCTACATTCCTCTCACTAAAGTCTTCCCTATTTTCACTTTTACTCCCACTTACTGATTGAATTTAGCCAAGACCTTGATTACTCATGCATGCTAGCCCTAATTTCTGAGTTGGAACATTATCATATTGAGTCTTATCCATTTAACCCCTAAAAAATGCTTTTACATTTAAATATAACCTAATGGGTACTAGGCTTGCCTTCCATGCAATCTAAAGGTGATTCCTAGTGCTAACATTCTTGGCGCCATTGTCAGGGAATGATTTTAAGACATTTCTGATCCGAAATCGGATCCAAAAGCCTGATAGGGCTTGAAAAATGCTCAAAAATGAAAGTGCTCGGAATGAGATGAAACATGTGCCATTGTGTCCATCTCGTCTTCCTGATTCCAGTGGTATATTTACTTTGTCAAATGGGCTCCGTATGGAGAAGATATCGCATTGTGTTTGAAAAGTCAAACAAGCAAAAAAAAAATGTTAACTGTGCAGTCCATACAGTCCGTACGGATGTTGATGTGGCATGTCTGTACACTGACATGGCCAGTCTGTACAGGTGACACGTGGCAGGTTCGTACAGGTGACACGTGGCAGATCCAGGTGATGACACGTGGCAGGCAGATTTGGACATTTGGGCGTACAGTTGGACCTATCCCGAGGTGACACATGTCACCACTATAAGGGTGACACGTGGCACAGGTGATGTCATCAACTGACATGGCAAGGTGACTGGACAGTACGACGAGTGATGTGGCAAGGTGACTAGACAGTACGGAAGCTGACGTGGTGAATTGATGTGGCAGTACGGCTCTGGCACGTGGACCAATCGGTGGTTGACAAGTGTCATGTTTTGGTTGGTTGTAGAGATGCCACGTGGCCCAGTCAAGGGATGCCACGTGGCACCCCTTTATTGGCTAATGGCTCATTATATAAAATTATGCAGAGTCCACTGGATTCAAACCATGGACCTTCCCTATTGACAAAGTCTTTACAAAGTCTGCATAACCACTATGCCCGCGTTTGGTGCTTGTTAAACCTATGGCAAAAAATATATTTGAATTAGATTTATGTATTGTTCGGCAGGGGGGTCGGGCCGGGGCTTAGCCCCAACCCCTGGTTCTATGCATTGTTATGTGACCATGTATTTGTGCACAGGGGGGTTTAAAATATAACCTGTGGTCCTATATATATGCCATGCGACTAGGAGCCGAGTGCAGAGGGGGCCAGCGCATAGCCGAAGGGCTAGCGCTCGGCCACATGGAGCTTCATATGACCGTTCAAGGGAGTGCGCACCTAGGCGAAGGGGGCTATCACCCGAATTGGTTATAAAAGTGGGTTTTTTAACTATAATTTGGTTTTTTATGGTTAATTAACCTATTTTTAATTCATTTTTGGAGTTATTGGGTAGTTTTGGAGCCTAACTTCTTGGAGGAAGTTGGAGATGAGCAACCAACTTCCCAGCTATATAACCAAGGCCTGTTTGAGGCCATGGGATAGCATTGGGGCATTCAGAGTAGAATAATGCTGCGGAGAAGCCAAGCCAAATCCATTTTGAGGCAGAGAAGCTTTTGAGGAGGAGACGTTGTCGGACCATTTCTAGGAGCTCCGGATGTCCATTTTGCGTGCCATTTTCTTTGTAGGGTTTTAGAGATCTGGGAGAACATGACCAGATCAGGCTTATATCCATTTGGCATTACAGTGATGTACTTTTGAGATTTTGAGCATAAATAAATAAGCCTCCCCCACAGATAAAAGGCCCGGAGACGTAGGCAATGTTGTGTTGAACTCCGTTATCAATCTGCGTGTTATGGTTGGTTGTCTATTATTTCATTTCAGATATGCATATGTGTATATGGATGTTATGATTCCTCTTCTTTCCTCATTCTTTCACTAAGTTTCTCAAATGGTTAATTAACGCATGCAAAATTAAAACTCAACCATAAGTCATTAAAAGATCCCGACGGATCAATTTCCCTGGGATTGAACAACAAAGCTTGCTAGTTTTGAAGGTGCATTGGAACTTACTATCTTGAATATTGCAGCTTGCACCTAATGACTCCATTGTTTCAGCTCTGGCGCCTAAATTCAGACATACGAGATCAAATCCACAACTACCTGAGGCTGACCCAGAGAAGATAATTAAGAAGGGAAAAGATTCTCAAGAAAGTTTTTCTGTTGCTACTACAAGTGCTTTTGGTCAGTTTCCTGATTCCACTCTTAATGCTCTAGTTGTTATATCAAGTAATCCTTCTTTACCTTCTGCTGAAGTATCTAAGAATCTTGATTTTCAAAAGTTTCCTATTGAATAATCCTCTTTTGAAACTGATTTAAAAGAAGAAATCTTTGAAATTATTTCTTCCCCTGACATTGTAAAGTGGTTCAGTCTTGAGAGTCTTGAAGATTTTCCTACTTTAGGTTTTGCTACCCCTCCTCCTGTTAAAATTTATGCTACCAAAGAAGACGAAACCTTGTCCCATTTATAGACTTTACCATCTTCTTCCAAGACTCAGCCTTCTGCTGTGAAAACAAAAATTTCCCCTTCATACATTCCTTTTTCTCCTAAACTGCACACAGTCAAGTTCCCTTCTCCTCCTTGTTCACCAAGAGTTCAAAACCCAATGGCAGGTGCTAACCCCCCTGCAAATAGGATGGATGCCATAGTGGCTACAATATATGTCCCTCTTGTCTTACCCCAGCCAGTGAATTCTCTCCCTCCTGGAGATTATTTAAAATACATGCCTAAATTGACAGGAGAAGAAGATATAACTGTTGAAGAACATCTTGTTGCTTTCTATAGTTACGCAGATAATCAAAACATTGAAAATGAGGATGTGTGGATGATATTCTTCATCCAAAGCCTTTTTGGTGAGGCTAGGAAGTGGTTTATGGGTTTGGCCCTTGGATCCATTACTGGGATTGAGGCATTAGAAAATTCCTTTTTGAGACATTGGGGAGACAAAAATGACTTTTTGTATTATATCACAGAATTTGGATCCTTGAGGAGGAAAGAGGGAGAATATGTCTCTGACTTCTCTAAAATATTCAACACGATGTACAATAATATTCCTGTTGAGATAAAACCAACAAAAACCTCTGCTAAAATCACTTACACCAGTGCCTTTTACCCTGAGTTTTTCCTTTTACTTAGAGAAAGAAGATCAACCTCCTTAGCTCATATGCAAGATGCAGCCTTGGAGGTAGAATCCAATATAGTGGCATCTGATAAACTTAGGGGGAAATCTGATAGGGATAGGAGAAAACATAGATCTAAAGCTTCAACTTCTGATTTCCCTGTTGTCCATTCTCAAGTAGATGAGCTAACGAAATTAGTAAAATCCCTTTCTACTGAGACTGAGAAGTTAAAATTGGAAGGAAAACAAACATATAGAAATACTCAAAATGTTGATAACAGAGGTAACTTTAGGAGACCCAATAATACTCCTCAGATCCTTCCAAGAGATCCTAGGAACAAATATAGAGAGGATAAAAAAGTAAAAACTCCTTTCCAGAAAAATCTTGTTGTTGATGAAGAACGAGAGGAAGAAGAAGTTGATCCTGAGATTCATTACTTGGGTGATACATCACCATCCCCTCACTTGAATCAATATTCATATGAAAAATCATTGATGGATATTCAAATAAATGAATTAAGTAAGGGAGAGAGAGAAAAAGAAAGTACTTCTATATATAATCTAAGATCCAAAAATAATGAGGAAAAAACTGATGCTTCTGATCAGCTAGCCCAAAAGGAAAACTCTGCCAAAGCTGTGACAGTTGGCAGCACAGAAAAAGAAATTCAAAGCCCCCAAGTACTGATCATAAATCCTACCCCTGAGGCTAAAGAGATCTTGAAATCCTCACCTCCTTTGATTTTTGAGAATGAGATCCAAAAAATCAAGATTTCGGTACCTTTTTTGGAACTGATAAAAAATGAAGAATTTAAAAAATACCTCTCAAAAATGGTACAACCTGAATCTTCTCCAAATTCCATTGATTCAGTAAATTTGAAAGATGAAAAACCAACAGTCATTTTAGGCCCTTTGATAGAAGACAGAGATGATTCATCCCCTCCCTTCTATACCTCACTAAATATACATGATAAGATGTTGCATAATTGTTTGATATATTCAGGGGCATCCCACAATATCATGCCAAAAATTGTTATGGATGAACTTGGATTGGAAGTCACAAAGACCTATCATGACTTATATTCTTTTGACTCTAGGAAAGTGAAATGCCTAGGGGTCATTAAGGATCTGGTTGTGACCTTATTTTAGCTTCCCATGAAAAGCGTAGTCATGGATATCATGGTGGCTTATGTTCCCCCCAAGTTTGTCATGCTCTTGTCAATATCTTGGATAAAAAGACTTGGGGGAACCTTGAAGATGGATCTCTCATATGTTATTATTCCTGTGTTTGAGGGGGAGCATAGGAGACTTTACAGGGAACCTTAGTTGGATTACATCATTAGTGATGAAGCAAACCCCACTAATCATCTTGTTTTTTCTCTTGATACTGATTTGGGATCTAGCATTTTGCAGCTCATTGATTCTCCTGAAACTCCTCTTGAAATCAGAAAACAATTTGTTACCTTTAGTGAGGAGTCTCCTCTAACCACCTATGTTTGGAAGATGTTCTTTGATGGAGCCTCTTCTAAGGAAGGTTCTGGTGCTAGAGTGGTCTTTGTCTCACTAGCTTAGGAGACTATATCATTGTCATACAAACTAGAATTTGAAACTACTAATAATGTGGCAGAGTATGAAGCTCTTGTCTTGGGATTGAGGGCTGTAAAAGACATTAGGATTAAAAAGCTATCAGTATTTGGGGATGCTAAATTAATCGTCCATCAGATCAAAAAACATTGTCAAACTATGAACCCTAGGCTTAGATCTTATAGGAACGAAGTATGGGACCTAGTGGAATTTTTTTTCTCAGAGTTCAACATTTCATTTATTCCACGAGAAGAGAATTCCATGGCTTATTCTCTGGTTGTGTCAATAAGAAATTTTAGGGTACCCTTACCACCTAAACTCAAGTATGATGTAGAAGTCAAATACATGCCCTCTATACCAGACAATGTCAAATATTGGAAGGCGTTTGAAGATGATCTTGAACTTAAAAAATTCCTCGAGTCTGTTGATGAGTTTTCTGCAGTACACATTGTTCAGGATCATGATTCTAAAATTAATCCTCATGTTGATGTTTTCCTTAATAAAATTTCTAATCATCATATTGTGCAGCTACCTAGAAACCACATTCCAAAAGGACTAGTTCCTTTGGAAATATTATTTGATAGAAATGATGTGGCAGTAAAGGGGAAAGTTTCCACTGATGATTCTGATATAACCGAGTGCAATGTGGGTACAGAAAAGGATCCAAAATATGTCAAATTTTCAATAAGCCTATCAAGAGAGAAGAGGGCATAATATACAGAGTTGTTAAAGGAAATTTCGGATGTATTCAATTGGACTTATGAAGATCTTAGAACTTATGACACAAGCATTATAGAGAACAAGATCCCATTAAAGGAAGAGACCAAACCCTTCAGGAAAAAGTTGAGGAAAATAAATCCTATGTTGCTGCCTATCATGGAGAAAGAGGTAAACAATCTTTTAGATGATAAAATTATTATTCCTTTGAGGTATTCTGAATGGGTAGCCTACTTGGTCCCAATGAGAAAAAAGAATGGAGAAATCAGACTTTGTGTCGATTTATGGAATCTGAAAAGAAGTTATAAAAAGGATAATTACCCTTTGCCCAAGATGGAGCACATATTATAGAGGGTGACAGGTGCGTCCAGGATGTCCATGATTGATGGTTTTTCTGGATACAATCAGATCTTTGCTTTGCCAGAAGATAGAGAGAAGACAACCTTTACCACTCCTTGGGGTACATTCATGTACGCTAAGATGCCCTTTTGTTTGATGAACGCAGGGGCGACCTTTCAGTGAGATATGGACTTAGAATTTATTGGAGAGAAGGAAAATTTTGTTGTTATCTATTTAGATGACATAACAATGTTCTCTAAATTTGATAAAGAACACTATGATCATTTAAAAAAGGTTTTCTTGAAATGCATAAAATTTGGTCTCTCTTTGAATCCAAAAAAATCATTGTTTTACATGAAGGAGGGAAAATTATTGGGGCATATTGTGTCAGCTGAAGGGGTAAGGATTGATTGTAGTAGGGTTGAATCCATACAAACCTTGTCACTTCCTATATCCAAAAAGGAGGTTCAATCTTTTTGGGAAAAAATAATTTTTTGAGAAGGTTTGTGTCAAATTTTGTTGAGTTGGTCAAGTATATCACAACCATGTTGAGAAAAGGTAATGAAATCAAATGGACTATTGAGTCCCATAATTATTTTGATCAGATAAAGAAAGCCTTGGCTGAATCCCTAGTCCTTATCATCCCAAACTACTCCAAGGATTTTCTTATTTTTTCTTTCTCTTCGTTTGATGCAGTAGAGGTTGTTTTATTGCAGAAGAACGTTGAAGGCTTAGAGCAGCCCATTTCTTTTTTCAGCAGGGCATTAGGAGATGTTGAAGTAAAATATGACATCATGGATAAGCAGGACTATGCATTGGTTAAATCTCTCAAGTCTTTTATATTTTATGTGTTGCATTCAAGAGTCATTTCTTATGTCCCATCATCTTATGTAAAGGAAATTCTTATTCAACCTAATATAGACAGAAAAAGGAGCAAGTGGATTGCTAAAATCCTTGAATTTGATCTTGATATTAATCCTACCAAATTGGTTAAAGGCCAGGGTTTATCCAAGTTTTTGGATGAATCAAATTGATCATTCTTGGGGGTAAATTTCATTAACACATGCTCAGAAAATCAACAAGTTGAATTGACTGACAAAGGTTCTCAAGTCACCCCTACATTGGCAGATTGCAGTTGGTACAAGGACATTATATTTTTCCTACATAAATTACAGCCTCCAGATGGTATGGAAAAGAACAAGGTGAGAGACTTAAAACTCAAATAAATCAAATACTGCCTTATTGATCAAGTATTGTATTGGAAAGACCCATTGGGAGTGCTTTTGAGATGCCTAGATCCACAAGAAGCCCAAAAGATTATGTTTGATTTTCATGACAATTTATGTGGGGGGCATCATTTTTGGAGAACCACGACATACAATATTCTTAGGGCTAGGTACTTCTGGCCTAGTCTATTCACCGATGTTTGTTATAAGATCAGAACCTATGTTAAGTGTAAGAATTTTTTTGGAAAGCAACAACTCAAGTCTTTGCCATTAAATCCTATGTCAGTTTCGGGACCCTTTCAACAGTGGGGCCTAGATTTTATTGGGGAAATTCATCCTACTTCTAGTGGTCAACATAGATGGATCTTGACTACCACATATTACTTTAATAAGTGTATAGAAGCTATCCCTACAAGGAATGCTTCCCACAAATTGATCATTGGTTTTCTTGAGGACATTATGGCGAGGTTTGGTTGTCCGAACAGAATTGTCACTGATAATGTTGCATCTTTCAAGGATGAACCATTGATTTAGCTATGCGAATAGTTTGGAATCACATTGGTTCACTCTACCCCTTACTACCCCCAAGGGAATGGGCTTGCAGATTACTCCAACAAAATCCTTATAAAGATCATTAAAAAGTTGTTAGAGGACAAAAAAAAAGCATGGGACTCAAAACTCAAGTTTTCTTTGTGGGCTGACAGTGTGACAATGAAGAGGTCACTGGGCCTTTCTCCTTTCCAGCTAGTGTATGGAGTTGAGGCCATTTTTCCTTCTCATATTTCCTTTCCTGTGGAAAAAATATTCCAATATTACCAAGGGGAGACAGATCATATGATCAGAAGGATTCAACATTTGGTTGAAGTGCAGCAGACTCAGGAGCAGCTTATAGATAAAGCACATGATCATCAACAAAGGATCAAGTAGGATTTTGACAAGAAAGTGAATAAAGAGGATTTTCAACTTGGTGATTTGGTGCTCAAGTGGGATGCAACAAATCAAGATAAAAGAAATCACGGTAAATTTGAAGCTTTATGGATCAGTCCCTTCAAAATTTCTAAGTTATTCTCTAATAACACTTTCAAGTTGTAGAATATGGAGGATGAAGAAGTTTTTGGTGGCCCTATCAATGGACATTTTCTGAAAAAATACTTTGATTGAGCCATGAGTGGCTTTTCATGCCATTGTAAATACCATATTTCTTTTATTTTTGTTTTAATAACTGACCCCATATCCCTACGATAAGGCACTGAATCTACTCATTCTTAGCAGCTCGCAGGGGGCATGCAATCCCCTGTGGAGCCAATGTTATCACACTAAGTTGGCTTGGGTCTTTAGACCTTAGTTTCATCCTTTCCTAAACCCTTAGATTTTAATTTTTTAGTTTTTCCCCTTTGAAAGTGTGTTTCTTTAGGTCCCCTTGATAAATAACGTTTAAGTCATGACTTATGCTTTGATCCTCACACAAATTTTTTACTTAGGAACAATTTTTCATGACTTATATTTTGATCCCCTTCATGACTTGACACTAGGATCAACTCACCCCAAGATCAACTTGATTTAACATGCCATATTTATCACTCATGCCCTCGTAGCCTTGCCTTGTTGTCCCTTTTATCCTTTATTTACTACCCAATCATTTTTTGAACTGGAGCACTGCCAAGTCATCAGGAGTTTCTGTAGTGTACTCCCTGTCCATCATATTCTACCATGATTTGTGGTTACAACACTGATGTAATATCTTCCTTGTTTTCAGTTCCAGGGGTGGTTAAAAGATTCTTTCAAGTTTTCATATTTATGATCTTTGATAACGGTTTTTGGATTTTGAAAATACTCAAATTGTTGTGTTGCGCAAACTACCAATTCCGACTAGTTGGCAACAACGCTACCAAGTCTGATGTTGATGTGGATTCGAAGGCCGAGTTGTTCGTGACTCTTTCCTAATATTTTGCTGAGGCCTCGAAATGTCTTTATTCCACAGGTATTCCATGTTTTCCTCCTCTGCACATTAATTTCAAGGAGAATTAGTGCTCGGAATTTTGGTAATTATCATGCCTGCATAACTGGAGGAGAGCTTTCCTCACACCATCCTATCAGGTTTTTTCCTCCAATCCAAACCTAGAGATCTCACCATATGTCTATTAATTTTGATACATCTTCTCGCCATTTCCACTGAGATCATAGTATCCAAGAGGGTCTTATCCTCTGCATGCACGATGTGCTACCTAAAGATGCTACTCAAACTACATTGTTTCTCCCCTGCCTCCTTTGACAGTTGAGTCGGGTTGTTTCAACCTACTTTTCAAAGACCATTACAGGGTATCCTTTCATCATATATTTTTCTTAGTGCTCATACCTGCACACATTCAAGGGAGATATTTCTACAGGTAGTTTTAGCTAGCTAGAAACCAGTCTGGTTTAAGGGAAATTCTTGTAAAAGTGTAGCCTTGTCCACTTGATATTTGACTCTTTAATCCTCCTAGTTATCACCACTCCATAGACCTAAAATCTCTTATCCTAAACTATGGAGACTCCTCAAATGAAGATGTCACACAAGGGAGGTAAGGTGGTTAGAACTGAGCCTGTAGACATGCATCTATTCAAGGTAGATCCCATGGACAAAGAAGTTTTTCAAAGGGTTGGATGTCTCTCTTTCTGCCAAAATATGAAAAGGGGTCATCCTAAGGTGACAAGGCAGTTTGCCTTACATTTTGATGGTTTGAAGACCAAGGTAGGGGACCTAGAATTTGAGGTGTTTGAGACCTCTATTCAGATGCTACATGAATCCCTATCATAGGTGAGATATGGAAGCCATGGCCTTAGATGCAGCCTATGCCAAATATTTCCTTAAGCCTGAACATCAAGCTAATAATCTGTCTAAAGGTGTGCCAATAAATCATCTAATTGAGCAGTTTGACAAGATATTGAGGATCATTCAGAGGTACTTTACATGTGAAGGGAGGTTCAATACACTATACCGGTACCAAATAAGGATTTTTCTGCATTTTACTGGTAAAATTGAAATGAACATTCCCTACTATTTGCTAAGGAGCATAGGCAAGATGTCAGACATGCTTCAATCCAAATCTAAGGTTGTGGATACTAGCATCTTTCACTCTGGATTGATTAGAATATTAGTTTATGAAGAGTTGGGTAAGAATGGTATCTCATGGGAACATTTCACTATTGCTTCTCACTTGAATTTGTATATAGCATCTACTCCTTAGTCGCAAATAGCAAGCCCTTTACCATCCACCAGTGTTGCTAAAGCAAGTACTAGCAAGAAGAGAAAGAGTAGAGGTCATGTTCAATATCAAGATGCCATCAAGGAGGTTGCAAGAATTGAGGAGGAGGCTTATCATTCTCTACAGAGAGACTTTTCACCCCCTCCTCCACCATAGTTAGAAGAAGCCCCTTATTCTACTAAAACTACAGTAAAGAAAGGGAAGAAGCTACACTTCTCCTCATCTCCTTTAGTAGACAACATCAAGGTCATAAATCCTTTCAAAAGATCATCAACTCTTAAAGAGGCTATTGAAGAACATTCCCTACCAAAAGTCTCTATCCTACAGAAGAAGAAAGATAAGGTCCAAGGCATTGGAAATCCTATGGAGAAGAAAGAAGAAATCCCTCTATAGAAGAAGAAAGGCAAAGGCATCAAGAAGACTGTTGAGATAGACAAAGTAATTCCCATGTAGAAGGAAGAGGAAACCATGAAAAATCCTATTGAGACTGTTCACATCACTACTCCACTGAGCAGTCAGACATTCAAAAGATTAATCAGGCAACTTAGGGAAGCTGGGAAGGAGGTGGCCCATTTGAAAGCAGAAGCCATGTCTAATAGGGTTAAGATGAAAGAACTCATGTATGGCTACAACCACTTATGGATCTAGCAAGGTTTGCAACAATAAATGCCCAGCCTCTCCATAGCCAGCTCAAAAACATTTATAGGCAGAATAGAGACTTCCAGTCTCAGAAAATAAAACTCAAAGCAGAATTGCAACATTTCCAAGATGAAATGGCCCAAAGGAACTTGCATGTATTGGTTGAAGTTGTTATTGAAAAGGAGAAACTAGCAGCCAAGGAGAGCACAACTCCAGTGAAGAATCCTACCACTGCTAAAGGGAAGAAGCATGTTGTGCCAAAGGGAATTCCTCCTTCTCCAAGAAGGAGTGTCAGGTTAAGGAAGTAACTGGTGAAAGGTGAGCTCCATTTTTGAAGATGGTCCCTTTTTAAAAAGATAAACAATTGATGAAACACTACATCTTCCACCTATATAGGCTTCTAGTACTTACTGTTCAAATTTTTGGGTTTTCACAAAGTGTTAATCCCTTCAATAGTAGCAGTGCAGACATTCTGTAGTGCTATGACATTACAGAATAGTCTATTTTTTATGTTCCACCAATTTGCTACCTATAACACTGCCAAATAGCCTAAGACTAATGGCGCTGCTAATACTCGAGGTTGCTACCTATTCTGTCAATGTTCAAGAGAAGGTGTTGCGAATTATGATGGCACTGCCAAATTGTTAACAGAAAAGTTAATTATACAGGAGGGAGGTACCAAAATTTTGACAGGATACACAAGGTGGTGCTACCAAAATTCTGGCAGAGACCGAAGTTTACACAGAGACACACCAGGATGGCGCTACCAAAAGGCGCTACTGAAATTTTGGCAGAGACTAAATTTTACATAGAGGTATGTAGGGTGGACGCTACCCATTCAACATGCTCATTTTGGAGGTCGCACTACTGAATCTCACTACCAAATGACACTACCAATAGGAGCCTGGAATATAGGGGGGTCGAATTATCATATTGGTGAATGGCTGATGATGTGGAAGATAGACAAAGATAGCAGATGATAGCATAATGACAGTTACAAGCATCAAAAGGAAACTTGGCACATATGGAAATGCACATCAATAGAAGATCAAGTTAGTTCGATGTTGGCTGGATGAGTGGCCAACATTTTCCCTTTTTATAGCATAGTTGTTAGTTTGAGCTGTTAGATGAAATAAACACTAGGAGATTTTCATGGGAGAAAATCCAGCTCGCACTTCCAGCTTTTGCCTCCATTTTTGTTATAAATAGATAGATGAAATTCTTCAGTAGGTTTTAATGGTTGAGCTAGGCTCCCTTATACTATAATATTTTGATGAAGTTACTGTGATTTGGTCATGTACTTGATTTGAGACCTCTTGGTTAATAGAAATTAGCTTTCTTATTCAAGCTTATTTGCCTCTGATGTTGAAGTGTTCATGCTTGAATGATTCACATGAATTGTTGTGGTGATATTATGATGTATGCTTGATTATGATATTATTATGATGTTTCTTTAGTGTCTTTAAAATTTGAATTCAATAAGATATTGTGTTAGAGTTTTTCTTCCTTAGGTTGTTTGGAGGCCTGATGTTTACAACAACCTCTACATTCCTCTCACTAAATTATTCCCTCTATTCACATTTACTCCCACTTACTAACTGAAGTTATCCAAGACCTTGATTACTCATGCATGCTAGCCCTGATTTCTGAGTTGGAACATTATCATCTTGAGTCTTATCCATTTGACCCCTCAAAAATGCTTTTACATTCACATATAACCTGATGGGTACTAGGCTTGCCTTCCATGCAATATGAAGGTGATTCCTAGTGCTAACACATGCTATCTCCTATAACCGGAAAAGGAAATATATCATGAAGAGAACCACCAATAAGAGGAGGATCACCCTAGATCACTCCATCCTCATCACCACGGAGGAAAAATTGATCAACACAGAGCATGCCAAGACATCCAAAATTATCAGTGCAGGGATGACAATCACATATGTCACCCTGGACAGAGCAAAAAGGGATGAGGAGGAGTTGGTTTCTACTCTGAAGGAATTGGAACATCTATGCCATTTGGAGAAATATTACCAGGACACCACATAGGTCGTGGTGTTCCTAAGGACCGAATTCCATGAGGCCTATAGTAAATTCACAGATGAACGATACCTATTCACTAGAAGGATAGTCGAGCTTCAAGAAGACACCCTCATGGAACTGGAAATGTCCAAGTATATGGAAAGGTGGTACGAGAAATCAGACCAAGCCATGGAAAGGATCATCTATATTAGTGTAGTTCAGCAGGGCCGAGATGCTGAAGAAAACAACATCTGGGTGCTAAGGGAAAGCAACATCGATCACATAAGGAAATCGACTGAATATTGTGTAAAAATGGCTCAAGAACCTCATAAGGAAATCCAAGAGAAATGGGCTGAGTGCGAAAAGAGTTGGACCAAGATCAATTGGGCAATGAGAGACATCGACCTCCCTGAAGTCGGCACACTCGATGACTTTGTCAACTTGTGTGACATAGTCAAATCACATGCTAAAAAAGACTTATCATGGGTTACAGAGGTATTAAAGGTGGTAGACATGGCACCAGGACAAGTGAAGTGATTCATGGAACACCTGATCAAAGCTCGAACCATGTTGCAGCAGTTAAGTGCCAGAATAATCAAGTATCAAACACGAGCAGTAGAGATAAGAGAGATCATTTCGGCCCCAATGGAACAACATAGATTCTCATATGATAACACATGCGAGGATCTCTTTGTCAAGTGTTTGAATTACGATAAGAGACATCCACTCAAGTGAGATCATTTGATGACTCTTTGAAGACTGATAGAAGAAAGCACCATGTGGCGAGTTTTGTTTTACTTAGCTACACTTTAATAATTATTTTTAGTTAATAGTATGTTATAAATAGGAGGATCGACCAGTTAGCAATGGTCGATGGTTGTTGCAAAGATCCTCATTTTTTGGATTTGTAAAGAACTATTTAGGAGCTACCTTAATTGAGAAGTCTTGTTTAGGACCAGAGACAAGTTTGTGTTTTTAATCAAAAGTGTGTATGATTGGATGTGAGGAAGAATTGTTTCTGTTTTCATCTCATGAATGGATGTTGTAATGAGTAAGAGCTTATAAATATGTTGATAAGTTATCTAATTCAATGTTTCTATAGTTCTTGTCTTTAATGATGAAAAGTAAATCATTGTGTTAATATGTGATTGATGATTAGATTTAAGGAAACTATTTTTCTTGCCATCATTTATTGTGTGTATGTTTTCTTTTGATAAAGTGTATCTCAGTCAATAATTGGAACACTAGCAGGTTAATGTATTAGTACTAGGCATGTGGTAGAGAATCATTGTCTGCGCACTAGAGTGAAAGGGTTATCCCAAGCTCATCCTTCTCCAGTAGTTAAGTTTTCCCACATTGTTACCCAATTGGTTTATACTGACTCTTATCTTGTATCGGTCCCACCTATAAGAGAAAATACAAAAAGAGAATGTTCAAACTGAAGGAGAGGATTTCGGATTTCACTTCAAAACATAAAGCCCATCGATTATTTGGTCAGATCACAAGATCTGAAGAACCATCCCACTATTAAACACTGCAGAGTCTAATTGGGCCTCGGTGGCGGGTTTGGTTCCTGTTGTTGAGTTAAATGGATTTAGGACCCCTCAATAGCTCCCTCCTTGTGTTTTTGGGCAGAATCATCATTTAAGTGAAGTGTCGGGCCGACTAACCAATGGAGTCCGTTGGCCCAACAGTGGAGGATGTTATTGTAAGGAGTTGGATAGGGGGAGGTCCCGGGGTTGAGCTCGTGGGCCTCCCCTTTTGGGCTTATTGTTATAAAAATATATATGTGTGTTTGGAACTATCTCCAAGTTTGGATTTTGATGTTTAGATTGGTTAGAGTTGTAGTTTTTCCACCAAATTTGGTGGGCCCCTTTTTTTTATTTTTGAAAATTCAGTTTTGGGCCCTCATTGGGCATTTTCCCACTGCCATGTGGAAAACCATGACTAGGCCACATGGAATCCAACCATTGTACCATGAAAACCACTTTCATAGTCACTTTCCATGTCCCCCATGGTCTTCCATGTGGTTGTATAGACTGACATGTGGCACTTCCTCATTGGTCCATGGTTTGACCCAAAAATGTCGAAAACGAGTGACACATGGCAGCCTCTAGTGTTGTCATGTCACCATGCTAACGTCAACATGACACATGTCTCCATATGCGTGTTCCACATACACTGTACATATGCTAATGTCATCCATAATGATGCTAACATCAGCAGTATGGATGTTGACTCATCCCTTCTCACTGGGTTAGGTTGACCAAAACTTTGACCATGAATATATTTTGATCAGTAACTCTATTTGTCGAGTCGTTTACACCGCTGGAAATCTTGCGACGTGCTCTTCATGATGATGCCAATTTAACTGAGTTTGAGGACTTTGAATTTGTTTCCCTTTCTCTATCTGCTAAGGCCATTCTAAGCTTCTTGAGTTGCTTCTGCGAATTTTGAGTTTTCCTTAGTCTTCTCTGGATCCTTTTTGGATCATGCCTTCCCACTAAGATCTTTTTGGACCAAGAAAAGATTTAATCAATCAACAGATAAGTGAAGAAAGAGTTCCCTCACCATGTACTTCTCAATCCACTTTGCCTTGCTTGGATGTGTGCCCTTTAAGCCTACTCGAATATAATCAACATCACCCCTGAGTGAAGTCCTCGTCCTTTTTTCCAGGATGATATCTTCCTTTAACTCATCCAAGTACTCAGGAGAAAACTCATGAACTGAAGGTATTGGAACTTCCTCACCCTGATCCATGATCATGGGAGGCTCAAAAAGTTTCAATTTCTCCACATTTACAACTGAGTAGACCTTCATATAAGGTGGAATATCTAGAAGAAAAGAATTGGTACCACTTTTCTCCAAAATAGTGAAGGTTCCATAATGGATGGGATTGAGTTTCTTGCCTTCACCCTTCACTATTTCCTTACTAATGTGAAGCCATACCTAGTCTAAAACCTGGAACTGATGATCAACCCTGTGTTTTTCATGTCTAGATTTATATTGTGCTTGACTTTTCTCCAACTCTTCCCTGACTACTTGGTGTACCTATTGGATCCTCTGGATGAACTTGCGGGATCTGTCTTCATTTATTTCTTCATTTGAATCAGAATCTCTCCCATACATCAAGTCCAAAGGAACCTTAGGTAAATAACCAAAACTTTTCTCAAAAGGTGAAAAATGAGTGGAGGAATGTAAGGCTCGGTTGTAAGCATGTTGTACATAGAGTATTTATTCATCCCATAACTTGGGATGCTTGTTGTAGTAGCATCGAAGAAAAAGTAACAATGTTTGGTTAAAAACCTCTATCTGTTTGTCAGTCTATGGATGGAAAGTAGTTCTCCTCTTCAAATTGGTGTCCATCATTCTCCACAAGCTTGTCCAAAAATACCCAAGGAATCGAGTATCTCGATCCAAGATAATGGATGTGGGTAACCCAAAGTGAACTGAAACATATAGAAATAAGAGATTAGCATTCTGATCAACAATGATCTTCTTTTTACATGGCATTAAGATACACATATTTTTGAACCTATCCACTATAACATACAAATAGTCATGACTCCTTTTCGACATTGGTAAACCCCCTACAAAATCCATGGAGATAATTTCCCATGGATGGGATGGAATAGGAAGTGGTGAGTATAGCCTTGTTTTTCTATTAGTGGGCTTACAAGTAGAACACATCACACACCCCTTTACATATTTAGTTACAATTGATTTCATTTGAGGCCAGTAAAAAAACCTCTATGGATGAGCCATAGTTTTTCCTACCCCAAAATTCCTAGACACAAGAGAAGTGTGAGCTTCTCGTATTACATGGACTCATTCACTTGTAGGAATACATAGCTTTCCAAGATGGAAGAGTAGTTTTCCTTGCATAAAATAGTTCTTTACTTGTGCACCATGGGTTAGCTTCTCATATACTTCTTTAAAATCTTCATCAATGGCATATTGTTCCACATAGCTATCATGATATAAAGAAACATTCTTCAAAATAATAGAAGCAACAATAGGAGGTCTAGAAAGCATATCAACTACCTTGTTACTCGTACCCTTTTTGTACTTGATTACCAAATGAAATTGTTGTAGGAAACCCATCCATCTGTAATGTTGATATTGATTTAGTTTGGTTTGTTCTTGGAGATATTTTAAGGGTTGATGATATGTATTTATGATTGTTTCCTTCCCTATCAAGTAGTGCTTCCATTTAATTACACTTTGAACTAATGCACACAACTCTTTATCATATGTAGGATACTTAAAACCATCTTGGTTAAAAGTTTCAGAGTGGTAACCGATAGGATTACGATATTGCATCAATACTACACCCATGGCATATCCACTATCATATGTCTCGATCTCAAAGGGTTTTTGAAGATTCGACAGTGCTAATACTGGTGCGGTATTGATCTTTTCTTTCAAAGTGTCAAAATATTTTTGTTGCTTTCCTCCCCACTGAAAATTTTTCTTCACATTGGTTAAGGTATGCAAAGGAGATTCTATAAGGAGAAGTTTGAAATGAATCTCCTCAAATACTAGACTACACCTAAGAATCTCCATATTTCGGTTACAATTTTGGGCTTGGGCCAATTTACAATTACATCATTCTTGGAAGCATAAATTTTCAATTGAAATCCTATAATATGACCTAAGTATACAAGTGAAGTCTTACCAAATTCAGATTTGGACAATTTTACATACAACTCTTCCCTTTGCAAAGTATCTAATACTTCCTTTACATGCCCTACATTTTCATTCCAAGTCCCACTAAATATAAGAATTTTGTCTAAATATACAATCACAAAATCATCTAGAAATGGCCTGAATACATCATTCATCACACACATGAAAGTTGTCAAAGAATTACATAGCCCAAATGGAATAACTAACCACTCAAACAATCCCTTTTTGGTTTTAAGGGTAGTCTTCCATGGATCCTGTTCTAAAACCCTAATCTGATGGTATCCACTGTGCAAATCCAACTTAGTGAAATAAACAGCATTCTTTAATTGATCAAGTAAATCATCTATATGAGGAAGAGGGTATCGATTTTTCACTGTGTTTTTATTTAAGGCCCGATAATCGACACACATTCTCCATTGGCACCATTATGATAGGAGAACCACAAGGAGATGAGTTGGGCCTGATGACCCCTTGATTCAATAAACCTTGTATCTGCTTCTAGATCCCTGTCATATCTACAACTGAGATCATGTACATGCCCACATTAGGAAGAGGAGAATCTTGTTGAAGATGTATTTCATGTTGGATTTCCCTCTTAGGAGGTAATCCATTTGGTTCCTAAAAAATATCATCATACCTAGAAAAAATATCAATTAGTTCTTTCTTATGAGAAGGATCACATCCTTGGAAAGCGTTGGATGTCCTGACATCTTTCTCCCTTATGACCATGAGTACATATCTCTTATTAGTGTCTGTTGTCCCTTGACCAAGTTTTGGGAGATACTTGGTCATATGTGACCATTTTTGGGACTTCGATAGCCATTCGAAGAAGGCACGCAAGACGAAGCAGAGATCACAGGATCTCAGCCCACTATGGGTCCTTTTTGGGTTTTTGAGATAATGTAATGGGAAAGGGATGTCGGCCCGTGGGTTTACCCACACTTAGGCCCACTTTTGTAATGTATAAATAAGTAGCTAGGCAATGTAAGTAAGGGGGTTGGTGTGTGAAAGAGAGACTAAGTGGTTAATGGGCTTAGTGTTAGAAGTGATCTATGTGATTGACTTGCAGAGCTGAGTGAAAGTATTGTAAGTGCTGAGTGCACAGATCGTAAGGAGGCTTTGTGCCAGAATCTACTAGGGGAAGGAGGATCTGGCGAGGTGTGTGCAGATCTCATGTCCTATGCAGAGTAGGATTTTGATAGATCTGTGCTGTAACCTGATTGACTGAAGCTAATAATGAAGAAGAGTTAGTAGACGTAGCCCCAGGGAGGGGGTGAACCATGTAAATATATGTGTTATGCTTTGTGCTTTGACTAATGTGTTTATTCCTATTTTTCTAAGTGTTGGATAGATAGATCTCTCGAGGTTTTGTGCTTCTTGGATGTATGTATGTTAGATATGACATGTACAAATATGCTTAGTGTTGATCTCCAGGATTTGATCTGTTTTATTGTTGCTAAGTGTTGAATTATCTTATATCTAAGTAAATATTGTGATGCTCTGTGCCATCTGTGAAGTATAATAAGGATTGAATATTGATGAATGATCTATGATAAAGTTCTTGATAAGCGTTGTAATCACAGAGTTGTGTCCCATATAACGTTGTAGACACCTGAGTCTTGCAACCACCCCTACCTCTACCTCGGGTGAGACTTCAACTGCTTCACAGGTGTTGTCGAAAGGGATGGTATTTAGGGTTTTGTTGGTGCGTTGTTGTAGCGTTGAACCCTGGGTTTTCCCCTATGCCAACAAATGGTTCCGTTGCCAGGAGTTGAAACTGTGATTGTTGGGATCTAAGGAAGAAGAAGCTTTGTGCAAAGATTCGTCCTGAAATTGTGGAAGCCCTATGTGTAAATCTGTGCCCTAGCACACAGTATTCTACTTGATCTGAAGAGATCTGTACTAAAAAGAGAAGGTCAGATACGAAGAAAGGAAGAAATATATGAATGCTTTGTGCTCTAAGGAAAAATAAAAGTGGAAGTTTCTGAAGAAACGTCAGATCTGTAGAAAAGAGGTAAGATCTGTAAGTGCTCCGATAAAGGTAAAAATAGTTAAAAGTTCTTAGATCTGAAAGCTTTGTGTTCTGTAGAAGTAAGATAAGTGGAAATTTTTGCTTCAACATCATGGATTGTGGTATGTTTGATAGACTCTGTCCTAGCTTGAAAATTAGGGTATTAATAGATGAAAGAAAGTTTGATATGAATAGATCTGATAGATATGTGTTACCTATGCATAGAAAGAATGTTTGGACTAACAAGTGGATGCAGGATCCTCGAAAGAATTTTTTGCAGGCTAGCTACCATGACCCTAGTGCGTATTACAAAAGAGGTCGGGGATCATTTAAAAGAAAGACAGGATTAACCCTCTGTTATAGTTGTAGACGACCGTGAAATATTTCTAAGGAATTCCCTAGTGGAAGACCTAGTTGTCTCTGTTGCAAATCTTTAGACCATGAAGTGTTGGATTGCCCTAGAATGATTGCTAAAATTGAAGGAATTAATCTGAAAGAAGAAAACCCTAAGGCAGATCTAGAAATAGAAGAACCCTAGAGAGAATCAAACAAGATATTACTATAGATAAAAGACACCTTGAATGACCACTGACATGTTAGATTATCAGAGGTCTTTAACGAAAAAGAATGCATCGAGGTAAGAATAGGAGACTTCGACATTGACTGTGTTCTGGATGAGGAAACACAGGTGAATGTTATGACAGAAAGAACTTGGGAAGCTATAGGAAGGCCTGCTATGACCCCTTCACTAAGTGGAATAGGGTTATTCATAGGGAAACTGGTCATCCTATGTGGAAGGCTCACTCAGATATCTATGAATGTCAATGGAACTTTAACAGAGGAATATTTTGAGATTATCAAATTTATTGAGGAAAATGCCCCGTTTATTATGTTTCTTGGAAAACCTTGGATTGAAAGAGATCAAGCCAGGAAGAAGGAAAAGAAAAGGTTTTAGAACAACAGAGACAAGAGTTAAAATATTTCATGACCAGAAGGATTGTGTAGTTGATTGAAGAACGGGAGAACAAATCGAATCCATTTGACACTAGAAGCCCATATGTCAAAGCTGTAAAAGCATTAGGGGACTCATAGAATATTGGAGTACCTGTATCATATATAGACAAAGTAGTACCCCTGAGTCTTGAGAGAGAACCTCAACAATGCGAAGTGACTATGCCCAAGGAAAATAAGAATCAAAATGGGAAAAGAACTACCGAAACGAAGCTCACGGGGAAAAAGGATAGGAAGATAAGTAAAAAGAAAGCTAAGATCGACAGGCCATAGAAGGTTACAAAGGAAACCTCTTAGAAATAAAACTTGTCAAATTGGATCTTTTCCAGGACATCAAAATAGCGACATGGGTCACTTTGCCATAGAGAAACAATATAGTCATTGGAAGCCGATATATTTGTTCTACTGTTGCTCTGAACGGGTCGAAAAACATTGATGGCTCACCACCAGACTGTTAGACCATGCCAGAATGGATAGAAAAAGAGTTAATGAAGCCCCATATCCATTACAGAGTTACTTACTTATTCCTTCGCGCTAGGCACGGAAGCCATTTTTGCTAATTATGAATTTGAGCCCACAGACTACATGAGTTGTGAATAGCGATTACTCCACTCTTACTCTCTATATTATTACAATACCTACATTACTTTGAGAACCCAAGATACTGATCCTGATCGTATATGTCTGACAAATTTAGCGCAGTTGAAGAATCTGCAAGAGTGGTACTCGCTAGCCTCAGAACCAAAAGAGTCATGTCGGAGCGAGGGTTGTATACAGGTCTATAGGCATCATCAATGAGAGGAGTGCAAGCCTCCTCACTGACTGCTCGAGAAGGAACATCCCGAGCCAGTGTAGAATGAAGAACCAAACATAAATATGATATGGCCAATGCGAAGTTGGTTCCATCCATCCTACTTGCTTACATACCACCTCAGAGCAGTGCGATCAACAGAGACAGCGTGCCTAGAGACTTCAAGTACACTCTAGTCATTGCGTACCTACAGAAAGGGGTATGTGTAGTCCGTGTAGATCAAGACAAGATTGCAGCATTGAAGTTTAGTGACTTCAACCTGGGGGATCGTAAAGTCTACAACATGCTTTCCCCATACAAGTACCTAACCAGAACCAAGGGAAATAACTCGAAGATCATCCCTCAACAATGGACTATGAACCTCACGCAGTCCACTCTACTGAACGTCATGAAGATCTTGCATTTCAAATGACACCAGGAATTCAATGCATGTGTTAAGATACTCCTGGCGAGCTACCATAGAGGATACCTATGGTTGAACTGCTGCATCACAGTGGATCCAATGTTGATCAATAGGATCACAGGTATTAGCATGCAGGGCCCTGATCCCCATGATTAATATCCTGGAAAGACCACAGATCGTGCTCTTGCAGAAAAGATCAAAGAAGCTTATGGCGATGTTGAGAAAGCTGCACAAGGATACAAGGTAGCTTCTATTGAAAGTGGCGTAGTTCACCTCACATATCAACTGATCGCAGGAAAGTTGGTATTCAAGAATCGACCCACGCAGGTATCCGACTTTGTAGTTGACCTCACAGGGAAGTGCGTAGAGGGACTACAGATGAGCTGGGCAAAGTACTTGGTGAATCAAATAGAGATTGACCACAGAGAAGCCCAGGATTAGGGGCATGAATTCCATTTTAGATGGCTCTTGATACTTATAGCTTTCATTGCATGGGAGCTATCGAAAGGTGCAACCTTCCCAGACCTTGACCTTTTTGAGCCCTTAGCTGTGAAGTTCAACATGTTATGGTATTCTAGTGACATGAACAAGAAATGGCAGTCAAATTTCATCTTCCATACCTACTATAACCAATTGAAGCATGCCATCCAGTGTGAGCCTCAGATAACCCCGAATACCCTCCATAGGTTTAGACCCTTAATGAAGTTCTCCACGAACTGCCATTTCATATATACTACAACACGCACTGATGAGAACAAGGAACAACTTCAGTCTTATTATAAGATGACAGAAGAAGACCTAGAGGAAATCACCAAGGAATGGTCAATAGGCCTCCTTATTTCAGCAGACCCCACATAATTTTCTGACATCGACAACCCAGAAGCTAAGTAGGATACACCTGGGCTCAGTAAGACGAAGAAAACAACGAAGATGAAGAAGGATGAGGAAATCTAGGATATAGACAGAAAATCTGTAAGGACTGCATATGTTACACCAGAGAAAGAAGGTAATGATGAAGACTTAGAATAAGTTGAACAGAGGCCAGGAGACGAAGTAGAACTCATAAAGAAAAGGACAAGTTCACCACTAAAACCTTCCTCCCGGAAGAAATCGAAAACACCCGTAACTAAGTTGCAGACCACACTCACTCCAGATAACTTCAGTTTCCTCATCATAGCTATGAACAAAGCTATAAAAGAGATAATAGAAAAGCAGGAATCTAAGAAAGAGACATTGTACAACAAACTTGAGATCGTGCTCCAAGGAGTGTAGAAGGCACTTCAGTCTAGCCACGTAGTCTCCACTGCACCCCTGCTAGAAGGAACAATAGAAGAGGGAGATGAACCAGTTCAACTCTGCAATATTGTTGCCACAGTTGAAGTATGCCTTCGAAAAGCACAAGAAGAAACAACACAGGCCACCTAGGACTTAAAGAAAGCACATGAGGAAATCATCGAGCAAGGTCGAGCTACGCAACAAGAGAAGGATGTTATCCAAAAAAAAATTTAAGAAGACAAAGAGAATATCCAAAAAGAGGAAGAGCAGTTGCTCGCGAAGTAGATCAGAATTGAAGAAGCAGTCAACAGAGCATTTCGCTCTGTGACTGGCTTAGAGCAGAAAGCAGAAGAACCCATAGAACGACAAGTGATGAAGCTAGCTGAAGTTACTCAATGACTTCAACAAAGAGTCATGGACATAGAGCTTCATACCATCCCAAGTACCCTGCAAGAAGAGCGCGACTAACAAGAAATAACTGCCCAAAGCACAGTAGAAATAATTAAAGCACTCACTGAGGAATGAAAACAGTTAAGTAGCAGAAGTGTGCAGATTTATGAGAACCTAACTAAGAATCCATAATTGCATAATTTGGAGTCGTAGCTCCAAGAGGCGAAGAACATGCATATACACTTCATATGCAGCTGAAGGCTCTATCACCCATAGACAGAATGAGGAGGTTCCACAAACAACACACAGCCCAACAATAGATCCATACGATCCATAGAAAGGTTATGGAAGTCAACCAACGACTTCAACCTGTGCAGGATACAACATGTCAACTATTTACAGAGATTGAGAGCCAAGGAACAGAGCTGGAGCAGGTTGTGAATTCAACATAACAATGCCTAGAAGGGCCGATGAATAACGCACTCATCCAGGATTTCATCGAACAAGAGGCCATGGCACAATAGTAGGTTGAAGTAGCTCGAGCCAATCTTGAGGCCTTTGAAGCAGAATTGATCAAGACTAAGTGACTCAGGATGAGTCACAGGTGAGTGTTGGGGGCATGTTGGCCCTTGATCAAGTTTTGGGAGATACTTAGTCATACGTGACCATTTTTGGAACTTCGACAACCAGTTGAAGAAGGCGCACAAGATGAATCAGAGATCATGGGATCTCAGCTGACTATGGGTCATTTTTGGATTTTTGAGATAATGTAATGGGAAAGGGATGTCGGCCCATGGGTTTACCCACTCTTAGGCCCACTTTTGTAATGTATAAATAAGTATCTAGGTGATGTAAGTAAGGGGGTTGGTGTGTGAAAGAGAGACTAAATGGTTAATGGGCTTAGTGCTAGAAGTGATATGTGTGATTGACTTGCAGAGATGAGTGCAAGTATTGTAAGTGTTGAGTGCACAGATAGTAAGGAGGCTTTGTGCTAGAATCCACTCGTGGAAGGAGGATCTGGTGAGGTGCACACAGATCTTCTATCCTATGTGGAGTAGGATTTTGATAGCTCTGTGTTGTAACCTGATTGACTGAATATAATAAAGAAGAAGAGTTGGTGGACGTAGCCCCAGGGAGGGGGTGAACCACATAAATGTGTGTATTATACTTTGT
>ML859837.1:0-24256 GCA_009831015.1 Picea engelmannii
GACCATAGAGACACTTATGTCCACTATACCTTTTGGTTTATATAGTATTCCAACATGTATGAAATTGAAACATTGTGTCTCTTTGTATGAACCAATGCACCTCTTCAATTAATTTAATAATAAAAAAAATTGTCTTTACTTCAAAATAATTCAAATCCCTTGTAAGTTGTTCAACATTAATAGAAAATATGGGTGCTAAAAACTATTTATTGTTGTTGTAATAGTTATTTGAACAAACCCTAATCTTGAGGTGCTAATTATCTTAATCATATTTTTAGTTCTTATCAGTCGATATCAATTATGGATTTGACTCTTCTTATTTTGGTCTCACACTTCCATATTGATCTAACGATCTACGATCAATCTTCATTGTCCACTGTCAATCCATAGAATTTACGATTTATGTGGTTTAGTCTAGTGATCTTATGATCATAGTCATACTTCTAACTATTCTTTGCATTTTTTTCTCACACCCGTGTTCTTTTTCTGGGCTTTCTCTAAGTCTTCTATTTTTCCTAGGTGCCTAAACATTTGAGTAAGTGACCTCATCCATCCAATAATTGTTCCTCTATAGTTAATCCCAGCATATTGTATTTGATGGATCATTGAAAATAAAGATGTTTGATCCATAAACAAGAGGCCTATAGCCTATCTGTATCACCAACGCGGAATTCTTTGTTTAAAATCAATAAATATGGTTGTTTGTAGGATAGGAAATTCTTGACCACTCAAGCCACAAGTCAAGTCAAAAAATAAAATGGATTCGACCACTTGAAATTCGAAATGGGAAAAATGAGTCGGACAAAATGCAAGTCGGGTCGAGGAAAAGTAAGTCGACCAAGAGTTAAGAAATGCAAGTCGAAGTTATCCAAGTCGAAGTCAAAATAAATGCAAGTCGAAGTCGAAGGAAATGCAAGTCGAAGTTATCTAAGTCGAATTCGGAGGAAATACAAGTTGAAGTTATCCAAGTCGAAGTCAAAGGAAATCCAAGTCGGATTCGGAGGTAATGTGATTCAAAGTTATCCAAGTCGAAGATCAATATGTCTAATAGAGACTCTCATACCATACCCTTTTACACATTTTATTGAGCATCATATTTTGATATTTCCCCTTTGCATTTAGATAGGACAAATTTAGTATCCATAAGTATTCATTGTTTAGACAATGCATGAGATTGAAAATATCATATGCACAATTTTGATGATGATGACCATAATATTGACCTCTTTGCATCAATTCCAATACCAACATCATATACCCTCTTTAACATCAATTACAACACCATAACATCATGTCCAACAATTTACACCATTACAAATCTCTCTCTGATATTTATCATTTACTTTGTAGAGATTGTATGCGGTGCCTATGGCACTTACAGTCTCGAAAATTAAAACTCCTAGAAACGTTGTTTAGGCACTCAAAAATTCCACGCAAGATTATGACCTTCAAAATGAAAAACTTTTCATGGAAAATCACTAGCCTTTTGTTGTGATAGACCGCCAAATTGAATTCTCACACACCAAATATGAATTATGCACCCATATTTAGCATGTGCAAATGCTATACGCGTAATCCCAAAATGTAGTGCATGCACCGCACACCCATAATCAGTGCACACAACTGTTACATTGCGCATAAATACCTAGTGTGTGCAAATTTTTATGTCATGCACCAATATTCAGTGCACATAATTTTTATAATGTGCAATAATATCTAGTGCACACAACTTACAAATTGCACCAATGTCTAGTGTGTGCAACCTTGACACCATGCACCACCATCCAATGTGTGTGGCTTCCTCATCGCGCACCAACATCTAGTACATACGACTTACGCATTGCACACCAACATCTAGTGTGTGTGACTTCTGCACTGCGCACTAACATATAGTTCATGTGACTACCACAATGTGCACCAACATCTAGTGCCCGCGACTACCACACCACGCATAATCTAGTGCGAGTGACTTCCACATTTCTCACCATTATCTAGTGTGGACGACTTTCGTACTATGCACCAACATCTAGTGCATGCACCACGCACCAACATTCAAGGTGCACAACCTTTATACCAGGCCCCAATATTTGGTGCGCACAACTTTTATACCACGCACATATATTTAGCGCACATGGATTTTATATCACACATCAATATTTGGCACGCATGGCTTTTATATCGCACACCAATATGATGCATGCATCATAATTCCACTCCATCCAAAGTGAATATTCAATGCACATGCATTGCACACCAACACTGTGTGTGCATCACAAGCTCTACTCTATGTAACGCTAAATTTTAATGCGCACACCCGTGTACCATATTTTTCATTCGTCACCTCCACTTAGCGCACGCGAATCCTTTCTTTTCTCAACTATTTTTTCCATAATTTTGACTCGTGATTGTCGCAACCATCATGGAAACTCCCAACTCACTTGTCTTAGACAAATTCATTCTCTTGGAAGTTGAAATGACCCCTTCTCTTAAATTCGACTCCTCCATGTCAAATATCCATAATTTCATTACAGAAATTGGGGCTTTTAGCCCAATTTCACCCAATTATATCATGGGTGCCATGGTCGCACTGTAAATTCCAAATTCAAGTGCTTTACAGGCTCGAATTCATCCCAATCAAAGATTGAAATTTCTCATTTTTAATTCTTAGGCTCTTTTCTTCAAATTCCCCGTGAAATTCCTTCAATTTCACTATAATAATTTTATCAGACATATCACAGAATTCCTCTGAATTCAAATTTATGCAATTTTTTTGTCTTCAAAATTCTATTATCCATCCCATGTAGGCTCAGTGTCGAATCTGGAGCTTTGATACCACATTGTATCATCCCCAACTCCCTGTTGAGAGATGCCACTCCAAAATTCCAAAACTCTAATACCATTAAATTATTAAAATGTTATACATATGAACAACATTATGCAAAATAACAAAAAATATTCATATGAAACATTATATAGGAAAATCCCATATCAAAAAATAGATAATTAATCACACAGTAATTAAAACAAGCACATAAAAGACACTTATCTTTTATAAAAAGTCATTGACTTGATGCAGACCTCAAGTTTTCCTCCCATCCATAGACTTTGTTGCTCATAAACTCTTAATAACAAGTCACCCCCAATCTGGGGCTTAAAATCCACCAAGTAAAAGGATACCTAATTCAGGATAAATTCCATCAACAACCAAAATAATCAGGTAAAGGTTCCACCTCTAGAAGACATCCTACAGTCCCTTTTTCCTCGCATGTTTGTCCCACCCTAGGAAGTGTGTCCCTTCTCTACTCAATAGTTTTTTGGCTACCCCACTTCCCTTCTTGGGCTTTGGAAACGGGTCAAATAGGAAGTCTCAGAGCCCTGTAGTTTCATATTAGCACCTTGGGAAAAAAATTCCCAACAGTTCTCTCACCTGGAAAGAATTCTCATGAGCTTGACAACCTACTTATTCAATAGCACGCGGGTCTGAGAGCCCACCTATTCAAAAACACATGGGCCTGACAACCCATCTCTTCAAAAACACACATGCCTCCCAAAGTACAGAATATGTGATGGAATAAAGGTACATATGCCTAGCTGAGGAGTGATGGTCATCATGATGAAGGAATGAGTGAATCCCCCCAAATACACTAAGGCCCAAAAATATATTTTCTTGATTATAAATATACAATTGTCAACTTAAGAACTAGCTTAGCTCCACTTGGTGACTCGTTCCCATCCCTTAGAAAATTAGGATAAATATATGTCCCATAAATTATACTTTAGGAAATATTATTAAAATATTCCCTTGGGATTAATCCCCCTTGGTTTAGCTCCTCTTCCTAGACTCTTAGCCCCCCTTTCCCTTTCTAGTGGAGTCTATCCCCCCGTCTCTTTTCCTCTGATTGGTCTGCAACAGTGAAAGGTTTTCATTAATATCTGAGTGTGATTACATTTTACAAATATAGGCTCATTGTAATTTTATCATCCACGCTCTCCATCCTAATAACCACATAGGAATTTTGGCCTCAATCATATATACAAAGTCTCTCTAGCTCCAAAATATCCTGGCTACAAACCCCGGTCTAATGTGCACTTCAAGGAAATCCTTGCGCACTTACTCAGGTGCACACAAGACTATGAAATGGGCACACACTCTTCCCTTAGTGCACACACACAAAACTAAACCCAAAACTTTGGGTTCCAATAGCTCAACATCCTATATGTACATTTACATTTACCTTTACAATTGGGGTTTAGCCTAGGGGTATTACATCTTGGACTTTGAATTGGAAGTGTTGTTGTGTTCATGCAGAGCAAGTGCATGCACATTGGGTCCCTTTATTATCCCCATTTTGATGAGATTAGCTTTCTCATGTGTGAGGGATTCAATAAACTAATCCAATGTCGGCATTTTCCAGGCCACTCCTAAAGTGAATATGTTTGTATGAAACGATGAGACGGAAACAACATAATCTTGGCCAAGTTTTGCCAATATATAAAGGATTAACTGACTGTGTTGAGTGGATTTTTTTATTCCACATCCATTTAGATGAACGAGGAGGGACTTTAACTTCGTAAAGAAGTCTTGTATGTTGTCGAAATTCCTTGGATCTAAGGAATTTTTCTCAACCTCGATCATATGGCATCTCATTTCATCATGTTTTCAAAAGAGATCCTCCAACATTTTCCAAATCTCATCTACTATTGTACAAGCTTCAATGTGAAATAGAAGTTTAGGGGACATCAACACAAAGAGGAGGTTGTAAGCTTCATCCATGCGATTGAGATACATGTTCTTCTCAATGACAGAAGTTGGCTCAACCTCTGTAGCCATGGTAATCAGGTACAAGCCTCTACATCTGAGTTGATGCATAATTTTTAGCTTCCACTCGAAGTAGTTATGAGGCGCAAGAAGAATTGTTGACAAATAATACATCTTTTATGACTGCATATCCCTTATGGAACTACAAATAAGATACCCATGTAGAATTGTTGTGAAACTTGCACATGGAATCTAGCTAACAACAATTTGTACAAATCTTGCAAATTGAGAGAAGGAGAGAAGAGATGAGAGAAAGGAATCAAGAATTGTATTCACTAATGAGTAAAATGGTAAAATACACATGATATACTCTAATTGGCTACGTGAAGTCACCATAGTAGAGATCTAGAGAGATCTAGACACTCACTAACAAAAATTGAAGTAACCTTCCCACCTAGTCCTAGTTAATTGATCCATGCAATCATAAGTTAACTAAGTCACATGTGTGGAAGTGAGAGAAACACATGAAATTGTTGGTGATAAAACCAAGGTTGTCATGCATGAGTGACTTCCACTATTCTAACTAAGTGTAACTAAGTGTAACTAACTCTGAACTGAAGAGAAGCACCCTATTCTGTAGGGGAATATTCTCTAGAGAGAATATTCTCATCTAAGGAAGCATTCTCAACATTGGACTATCAACCTTAGGAAAATAATTCCCTAGGTGAGTGTGTAATATATCCAACATATTTATGTGATCGATTTCCGTAATATGGTATTAGAGCCCAACATTCTAGAAGTTGTATCAAGAGTCTTGGGCCTTTGAAAGACAAGGTTTTCACTCTTGCGATTTTAGTATTTTCAAATTTGTATCAAGAGTCTCAGGCCTTTGAAAGACAAGGTTTCCACTCTTGCAATTTTATTATTTTCAAAGTCATATCAAGAGTCTTGGGCCTTTGAAATACAAGGTTTCTACTCATGTGAATTCAACAGTCTAGGTGCTATAAATTCTATGAGCCTGAAGACCTAGGGATTGTTTCCGACAAACACAGATCGAGGGATTGCTAGCATGGCACATAGAAGAACCAAAAGGATTTCATTGAAACCATATTTTCCCGAATCTGCATGTTTTTGGGTTATTTTGGGGCGTATTTATTATAAATCTACAAGTTTTTCAACATATTAATTTTTTGGGTGGGGTTACTTTTAACCTTCACCTATGGCATGTTTACCCAACATTATGTTGGAAGTGGGTCAAATATTCATAGGTAAGAACTACAACACTGGGAAGCAGTTGATGTTGACCACTTTTTAGTATAGGATGTTCAGTTTTGGGCACCTTGGAAAGTGGTCCCCTTGAGTTATTGAGTGCCTAACTCAAAGGGGGAAGTATTCCACCCTCACCACCTAAAGATCCTAGAGGGTTTTTATTGTTTTTGTGGAGTTTTATATGTGCTAATTTGGACAATAAAAACCTCCTAATTAAATCCTTAAAAAAAATCTACAAAGGGGCAGTAAATCACTTCCTAAGGGGTAGATTTAGTGGGAAGAAATATCGTACTTGTTGGATGTCATAAACAACAAGAAAAATAGTTTTAAAACCCTTGAATTTAGTTCCCAACAAGATCTCAAAATACAGGCATGTTGGGAAACCCTTAGGAACCTCAATTATTCTTCATGGTATCAGAGCCAAAGGGCACAAAAGAGGGTTGATACAGTTTGAAAACAATTGGCATATTTTTACTTCACCTCACAACAGTTAGCATCAGTTTTGTTTGGTCAGTTTAGAATCATTTTTAAGCATCATATAGCATCCCTTTTTGTGGTAGGATTGAGGGTGGACGATAGTCTAGAGGGGCTAGAAATTAGTCCCTGTGAAAGGCCATGTAGTCTTGATCTTGGATGAACTTGAGCTATGGGTTATTATGGAGTATCCAATGGTTCCTCCTACATATGTAGTGCTCATGGATGATTTTTGGAAGAGGAACATCAGGGATAAGAGGACTATCCTTGATGAGGTCAAGGACCATATCATTCCTCACATTTCTGGTAAATATGTTGCAATTCATATGTGGCATTCATTATGTGGTCTTTACCAAAGTCCTAACCAGAACCGAAAGATGGTTATCAAATAGAAGTTAAGGGGCACCAAGATGACGAAGACTGGTTCATTGACATCATTCCTCATGATATTTTCTCAAATTTGTGATGATTTGGCAGTGGTTGGAGAGATAGTAGATCCTTCTGAGTTGATGAGGACAACCTTAAATGGATTTTCCAAACCTTGGGAGAGTTTTGTATGAGGCATCGTGGTGAGAGAGCATATTCCTAGTTGGGAAATGTTTTGGGATGACTTTGTGTAGGAGGAGATTAAAGTTGTCTTTGGATCCACTAGTCAGCAACATGGTGAGGATGGTGATGAGGATCTTGTTCTTTTGGAAAAGGGAAAGAAGAAAACCAAGCATGGGCCCAAGGGTGGGTCCAAGCAGCAGTAGTAGAGAGGATATGAGAAACAAAGGGATGTGAGAAAAGTGAAATGATTTTCTTGTAACTAGTTGGGGCACTATGTTGGACAGTGTCCCAATAGGAAGAAGAAGAATTTGGGTGGTACTGCAGTGACAGCAGAGGATGAGTTTTCCTCTCAGATTGAGAGGGAGTGTTCCTTGAAAGTTTGTTGTTCGATAGTTGAGTCACCATCCAGCGTCTGGTACATTGACAGTGGAGCATCCAATCACATATCAGGTGTGAGAGATAACTTCATTGATATCATAGATCTAGAGATTAAGTTGGAGATATTTCTTGGAGATGACACCATAGTGAAAGCGACTGGACGTGACACAGTTTCATTTCAGAGGGACTTGATGACACCCTTGGTGTTCAAGGATGTATTGTATGTCCCTAGGTTGACAAAGATTCTTGTTTTAGTTTCTTCTATCCAAGATAGAGGGTTTGATGTGTCATGGAGAGGGACAAAGGTCCTCATTCACCCTAAGGGGTCCAGTATCACTTCTGAAAAAGTGGTTGGGACACGAGAGGGGAACCTGTATATATTTATTTTTCATCCTTTTCATGCTTTGGCAAGTAGAAAAATTTGTAGTCAATTTTGTCAGCCATGGCGTCGGAGGATGGCTCATTTTCATCATGGAGATATGATATCACTGAGAGAGATTGTGACAGGTTTTCCAAAGTTAAGCCTTGAGAAAGAGGAGGTATGCAAAGGGTGCCCTCTTGGGAAGTACACCGAGACTGTCTTTCCCAGAAGTGACAGTAGATCAATTGGGGTACTAGACTTGATACTTTCATGTCATGAGTGTGGGCCCATGTCATGAGTTTCCTTGGATGGTTGTGAGTATTATGTTACTTTCATTGATGACCACTCTAGGAAAACCTTGATCTATTTCCTGAAGACCAAGAGTGAGGTATTCAATATGTTCTAAGAGTTCAAATCTCTTGTGGAGAACCAGAAATGAAATAAGATCAAGGTTTTGTGGTCAGACAATGGAGGTGAGTATACCTCCATGAAGTTTGCAAATTTTTGTACCCAGCAGGGTGTCTGAAGGAATTTTATCGTTCCTTACAAGCCGTAGAAAAATGGCATTAAACAGAGGAAGAATAGGGCCATAGTTGGTGCAGCAAGATCGATGCTACATGATAAGGCATTTCCATTCTACTTATGGGAAGAGGCTTGTAGTATTGCAGTGTATCTGCAGAATAGGAGTCCCCATAGAGCTTTGGGGAGGATGACTCTTAAGGATGCCTTCACTGGGAGTAGGACAGATGTTGAGAACCTGCACATATTTGGGTTTTATAATTTCTCTCATGTACCCTCAAAGAAGAGGAAAAATCCAGATCCTGCAACATAGAAGGGAATTCTAGTTGAATACTCATAGGTCTCTAAGGCCTACCGATCCACATTCCAGGATTGAGGAGAGTAGTGGTGAGGAGATATTTCATACTCAAGGAGGACAAAGAATTCATGAGATATATTGAGTTGAGAGATAGAGTTGAGGAGGTCCCACAGATGTAGAGTGATGCATCACAGGGGACACATCCCCAGGTGTCGAGTACACTGATTTTAGGGGTGACTCATCCACCTGGGACAACTTCAAGTTCACAATTTTCAAGAATACAGATGGTGCTTCAGGGTCACAGACAACTTTGCAAAGATTTGTGCATGAGACTCACGGGCTTGAGGAGACTTTTCCATGAGAGGTTATTTCGGGGAAAAAGAAATCAATATGGTTTCAGGAGACCTTGAAGGAATCCAAGGAGTATGTTGGAGAGCCTCATAGGTTGTTGAGAGAGATCAGAGTGCCAAAGAGGTTTGGATTTCACTTGGATATGGTGACAAGCATATGAGATTATTTTCCCACTACTGATGAGCAGGCTGTAAAAATTCTCATTGAGTCCTTTCCAAGGGGAAATGATCTCTACTTTAGGGACAAGTTGGGAGTGGTGAGTAACACTTTTCTTGGTAAGAGAGAGTGTTGAGTTTTGCGTACCTTGGAAAGTGGTCACCTTGAGTTATTGAGTGCCTAACTCAAAGGGGGGAATATTTGATCCTTACCACTTTACTTTATGTTATAAAGTCAAAGTGACTTTATTTAACTTAAGTCAAGTGAATTTAATCCAGGTGGATATCGGTGGCCACCCACCTTTTCCAGCTGGCTCAAAACAACTTTCTAGCAATTTTGGCAATTTACTATTTTTAGCAGGTTTTAACTTTCGGGGCCATTTTGAGGGCCTAAATGAATTTTTTTCAATATAGAGGTTCTCAGTTATATCCAAAGGCATGATTGAGCCCCCAAAATGAATCTCCTCGACGATAGCTTTCCAACAAGCTATCATACGCCTAAAACAGAGATCGTATGCAAAAGTTACGGCCCCGAGAAGTTGATGTACTAACTTACCCAAACGGGGCCCACATGACTTTTGGCGCTTCATCTCCTAGGGTTAGGTTTTTGGATGTCTAGGAATTTTGGCATTCCCGTTTATTGTAAAAGTGCCTTCAGAGCCTCATTGTAATCATCTTCTTGCGAATGCGAGTAGCCATCACATTTCTTCTGAGAGATAAGCTGCCACCATTCTAGCGAGTCTTTCACTCTGTATTTTTACAGTCTTTGTACATTTCTCTAATTAATAGAAATCGTGTATTACTGTATATCTGTGTTTATGGTTGCATCTCCGATACATTTCTGTTATATTATTGAATATCTGCAATATCGTTGTGCATTTCTTTATTATATCTCCACTCTCATTTCGTGCCGAAAATAATCCGGATCAGAATTTTATAACATAAAGTGACTTAGGAGACTTGAGTCATTTTTTATATCTAATATCAACCATTGATTGGAGGTTTGGCCTAAGATATAATCTTGGCCATTGGTTTTCTAGGTTAGCCTAATGATGAGACTAAAGGAGGAAAAAGGGAAAAAGAGGAATTCACTTATTCACTTGGAGGCTAGAGTGAAAGAGGAGAGGAGAAGAGAAGTCATTTTGGAGAAGGGGGTGCACCATTGTTGAGGAGAAGCAAGGATGAGAGGTTGCACCATGTAAGCTTGAGAATGGAATCTTGAGTGAGGGCACATTTTGTTGTGAGAGGGCGCATTATTAGTGGAGGGTGCACCAAGACTTGAGGGGTGCATTTGTGAGAGGGAAGAAATTACTTTGAGGATGTGTGCACAATAGATGGGGTGCATTCATGTTTTGGTAGTGGAACTATCCAAGACAAAGATAGGGGCACAGACTTCATCTCAAGACGAAAGGAAGATAAGGGGTGAAAGTACTAGCTAGCAGGCACAATCTCCAAGAGGGGGCGCAAGTCATCTAGCAAAAACAAGTTTCAAGGAACTCCAAATAAATCTTGAGAATATATTAATATTGTATCAGGTTCCATTGTTTCATTTCCTCATTGTAGCATTTGCTTGAGATCTCCATAATACATCTACTCTCTTACTGGTTTTCCCCATGGCAGTTTTTCCAGGGTCATGTTGACCAAAAATACTTGTGTAAAGATCTTGTGGTTTGCATTCTTTTATTTCAGAAAGTAGGTTTAAAAATCCTAGAGGGTATTTATTGTTGTTTTGGAGTTTTATATGTGCTAATTTGGACAAAAAAAACCTCTTAATTAAATCCTTAAAACAACATCTACAAAGGGGAAGTAAATCACTTCATAAGGGGAAGATTCAATGGGAAGAAATATCAAACTTGTTGGTTGTCATAAACAGCAAGAAAAATAGTTTGAAAACCCTTGACCTTAGTGCCCAACAAGAGGTCAAATACAGGCCTATTGGGCAGCCTATAGGAACCTCAAAATTCGTCACAAGTGCCTAGGAAATATTTTCCTTGGTAAAATTACATGACTTGAAGTTGTAGGTAAAGTCCAGGATAAGTTTGATGAGAAAGATAGAGAAGTTGTGATGTTGATTAATTTTTATGTGACATATGAGATGCTTACAGAGGTCCAGACAGGTAAAACTTCATCAACAATCAAGACACATTTAAAATTTTCTCTTAAGACATCAGACAAAGGCATATCCTTCTCCTGAATAACATGTTTTTTTCAATGATGATGGATGAGCATGCACCCCTCGAAGAGCATTTTCTCAAGATTAAAGATATCCGAGAACAGTTTATGGAAATTAATTGGAAGATGGAGTAGGAAGACTGTAGATTTTAACCTTGTACAATATTTACTGCAAACATCTTTTCAGTAAAAGAACAAAAAAGATACAATGGAACATATAAACATTACACAGAGATTTTTCCCCTGGAAACCCAAACCAGGAAAAACATCATATTCTATATTCATTCATAATGTTACATTGTTTACAATACAATATACATATAGGAGCCAACGGCATCCAAAACCCTAACCCAATGACCTGGATTAGTCAACAACCCTAATTCCTTAACCAGAAATAGAAAACCATCGACAAAGAAACCATGTGTCGAAAAACCACCTAAATAGGTGACATGTTTCCCGAGGCGAAAAATGTTTTCTCGGGGGCACTACCCCCAAACCCCCCTGCCCGCCCAGTGCAACGCAAACACTACTACTCATGCAAAGAATATAACACATACCCAACAAAGACATGGTAATAATCACACTAAAATTTTTACCACATGCTTATGAGGACTTTATTGAGACCCTAAACATCACTTCCATGAATGTTGACCTAAAGTTTGATAAGCTTTTCAATACGCTCTTATAGCATGATAGATGGAAGAAACATTTCGATAGCATCCATGGGACTTAGGGTTCTAAGTAGGCCTTCGCTTCCAAATCAAAGGGAAATGGACCAAGAAGACATGATAGAATAGTGGTGAGGATGTCACCAAGGATCACGAGACCAATATAAAGGAGGGCCTCAGCAATGGGCTCATGTTGTAGAGAATAGAGAGGAGAAGGAGGCAATCTTCTATGAATTTATGGCCACAACACAAATAGATCAACCCAAGTCATATGCTTGGTTCATTGATTCAGGTGGATCATGTCATTTCACCAACAAGAATGATTGGTTGATAGAGTACATGCCTTTCTCTTCCAAGGAATCAATGATGTTTGGTGGTGGTGAGGAATATATAGTCGTTGGCAAAGGAAATGTATAGATTTCCTATGGAGAAAAAATGTTGATATTCCTCAATGTATACTACGTGTCATATATGGAGCTTAATAGGCTTTAAGTTAGTCATATTATTTGGAACAACCCCCAACTAGATGTAAACTTTATCAATCACAAGTGCTACATAGTTGACAAGGAGACCATGAAGACTATTTCTCTGGGTGTTGAGGACCATGGATTGTTCAAACTGGAAAATATTGGACAGGTCAAAGAGCATGCACTAGTATCCAAGAGTGCATTAGATATCAGTACACTATGGCATCAGAGGTATGGGAACCTCAACTTAGCCTACCTCTCTCAGTTGGCACAAGAGAATATGGTAGATGGACTTCTGGACATTCAACAACAAATCGAGGAAGTTTGTGGAACTTGTCAGGAAGGGAAGTAGCATAGAGTGCCATTTGATAAAAGGACAAGCATGGAGATAATAGAAAGTCCTTCAACTAGTTCGTGTAGACATTTGTGGACCAATGGACATGGAATTAACCATTGGTGCTGAGAATTTCCTTCTATCTGTTGATTATTATAGTAGGAAAATGTGGGTGTATTTTTTGAAACTAAAATCTGAAGTGTTTAATGAATCTCAAGAATTTCAAAGCCTTAGTAGAAAAAGAGTCAGGCTCTCTTAGGTATGATAACAGTGGTGAATTTTTTTCCTAATAATTCAATAAATTTCGTGCTAAACATAGGATCAAAAGATAGTTCACTACACTTTACACTCCATAGAAAATGGGGTGGTTGAAAGGAGAAACCACACTAACACGAAGATGGACATGTGTATGTTGCAGAATAGGTGTGTTTCAAATAGGTTTTTGTTTGAGGCAATGTTCGCGACAATATACTTGTTGAATAGATCTCCAACAATGGCGGTGAAGAATAAGAATCCGAAGGACGTTTGGTCTAGAATAAATCCCAAAGTCAATCATCTTAAAGTCTTTTTTTCTATTTCCTACACTTGGATTCCAGATGAAAAGAAAACCAATTTAGATCCAAAGAGAAAAAATATGATGATCACGGGGTACAAAAACAATCATAAATCCAAGCTTGACACTAGTAAGGTGAGATTTAGTAGAGATGATGTTTTTGATGAGGAAATTGAACCTTTCGACATTTCTCTCGGATTCAAAATTATTGAGCAGCCAATGGTGGATAAGGATTCAGGTGTCAAGCTTTAGGCATCTCCACCTAAAGTGAGGGGATTTTCTCATCATCAGGAGTCTCCTAGGTTGGTAATCTCTGATGTAGATAGCCCGAATCGACATTTCAATGACACTAAGCATTCAAATGACACATATACAGGTGAAGATGATGAGAATCCCAATAAGAGACCCAAGTGGTGTCACAACACCATTGGATATGTTAATATAAGTGAAATGATCAAGGTTCAATTATCGATATGAAAGAGAAAACAAAAAAACAAACATGGTCAACTTTTCTCCGATGGCCAATGTTCAAGAAATCTATGAACCACATTTGTTTGAGGGGGAGAAAGGGGTACCTAAATGGGAAAATTCCATGGCAACTGAAAATAAGAGTTTGATGAAAATTAGACTTTGGACCTCACATCTCTTCCACCAAGGAAAAAACCCATTGGTTGCAAATGGGTGTACCAGGTCAAGTACAAAGAATATGGTACATTTGAGAAGTACAAAGCATGGTTGATTGAAAAAGGGTTCTCTCAATGAGAAGGCATTGTCTATGACGATATCATTTCTCCTACAAAAAATATCAACACCATCCGACTTGTTCTAACCATGGAAAGATAATTTGGTTGGAAGGTCCATCAGAAGGACATGAAGAGTGCCTTCCTCAATGGTGGTTTGCAGGAAGAGGTCTACATGTATCAACCATAGGGTTTTCAGGTTTCAGGGAAGGAGCATCTAATATGTAGACTGAAGAAGGCTCTATATGTTCTGAAGCAAGCACCCAATGCATGGTACATCAAGATTGATAGAGACTTGGATGGATAAGGGCTCTAGAAGAGTCCTTCATATTCCAATATGTATGTCAAAAGAGTTGGTAATGATATCATCATTTTGGTCATATATGTGTATGATATCATTATTACAAGTAGTGAGGAAAGTGTTATAAAAAATATCAAATCCAAAATGAAAAAAACTTGGCATTATTGATTTAGGCCTCGTAAACTATGATCTAGGTGTAGAAGTCTGAAAAACAGGTAGCAGCTTTTTTGTGTCACAAACAAAATATGCCATGAGTTTGCTTGACAGGTTCAAAATGACAGACTACAAAATCGCATCTACACCTATGGAGAAAGAGATGGAAAATTCAGCCAAGACAGACTCTAAGGCAATTAATGAGTTAGTATACATGAAACTAGTGGGTAGCTTGATATATCTTACAACCACTAGACCTAATTTGGATTTCGTTGTGAGCTCCATTTACATATTCATGACACCACACAGGGTAGAGAAATGGACTACAATGAAGCGAGTGTTCAGAGATGTGAAATGGACACTTGACTTTGGCATTCTGTACAACAGAAGAAAAGACCCTCAGTTGTGTGGGTATATATATTTAGATTGGGTAGGTTCTTTTGATGATATAAAATCCACTTTTGGATATGTTTTCAGTGTTGGCATGGCAGTAGTCACATGGACCAACAAAAATAAACATGCAATATATGTCTCATCGACCGAAGAAGAATATCAAGGAGCAGTGAAAGGAGCATCTGAAGCAATTTGGATTAGGAGGATGTTTTCAGATATGCAGATGCAACAAACAAAGCCAACACCCATGTTATGTCAAAATCAAGGGGTGTGATCAAACTTGACAAGAATCCAGTATTCCACAAGCATACCAACATGTTTAGGTACATTGCACTTCATCCAACAACTTGTAGAGAATGGATCTATTGAGTTGCAGTATTTTCCCATAGCGGACCAAACTGCAAACATTCCCACCAAGTCTTTGGGTCGAGAAAAATAAGTAAACTTTTGGGATAACTTTGGTGTAGTTAGTAGATTGACCATTAAGGGAGGGTGTTAAAGTAAATATTAGCTTATAATGGTCAATTAAATATTAGACTTAGGCATTAATTTTTTTATTTTTTTTCCGAAGAAAAAAGCGTAAATTTTATTCATATAGAGATAAAATTTACAATTTGAAGATACATCTGGGTAATATGTATTTGTTGTATCTTCATTTAAGCAATCCGTAGAAAGTCAAAATACATGAATAACTTGTATCTGTTAGATACAAAAAAGGTTGAAAAGACAACCTATCAGAGTATAGATCAAAAATATGCAACAAAATAAATAGTAACCTGGCAAGATGTCCATATGAGAATGAATCCAAAATATTTCTCATACAACCGGGTATAAGGCAAAAAACCAACTGAAAACCAGTTAATATATGGATATTGTCAATAGATTTGTTGAAGGAGATAAAGGGATAATTGTAGGGGGGGGCTCTTCAATGAAGGGTCGGTAGAAAAATCCATGTTCCGCCTCGTCCTTTGATTCCTTTATCAACTAGGATTCATAGACCAATTCTAAACTTGCTTTGGATAATGAGTCTACTTCTGAATTGTGCTCCCAGTTCACATGTTGTGAAACTATGGAATCAAAAGATTCCAACAACATGAAATTTCTTCAAGTAGAGGGAGAAGAGTGATGTTGAGACATCTTTGTGTTTTCCTAGACCAATTAACAACATTCACAGAATTGTAAAGATGTTACACCTTGTTCCTTAGCAAAGAGGAGAAGGAGATTTAGAGCCAATAATGCAGCAAAATTGTTGGTTCTGTATCCCAACCCCATCCTTATTTTGAAGAAATGTGTATTTGAGAAAAAGAGGAGGGCCCCTCCTCCACAAAGTTTCCCATTATTTTGGGAGGCCCCATCAAAGAAGGCCTAATGAATAGAGTGATCCACCTACATATCTTTAGGAGCTCGAATAACTGGAGTGCCTATTTCTTGGGGAAAGTGTGCGAGAATACTAACTCCCTGAGGTGCTACTATTTCAAGTGGAAACATTTTCCCATGAAAGATGGAAGTATTATTTGCTATCCACACTCCCTAGCAAGATATGAAAGGAAGGGCTTTAATGCAACTGTTGGATGCCATTGATAACCAATTTTTCCATGCATCCACTACTGAAAGACCCCTCCATTGACATACTTTACCTAGTAGGGATGAGCAGTCTCTCCATAATTGAATAGTGAAAGGGAAAGATAAGAAAATATGGGTGGTTGTTTCATTTGTTTTCTGGCAAAAGAAACACCAAGCAGGTCCCTCAATTTTCCTTTTTTTCATTAGGTCCCAGGTGCAGACTTCATTGTTAAAAAGGAACCACATAAAAATGTGCACCTTCAGGGGACATTTGGTTTTCCACAAACCTTTCCACTAGGAGCAAGGTTCTTGAATATGTGCATCCATATTAAGATGGATGTAACCAATCTTTGGAGTATAAACTCCATGGGCCATGTGTTTCCAAACAAATTCGTCTTCTCTTTCCATTAAACGGATTTGGGCCTTATAGAGAGATCTGATATAGATTTCCCAAGTCTCTACAAAATGTTCACCCAATCCCACCTGATCTGCCCTCAACCAACCTTGGTTCCATATAGAAGTAGATGCAGGATCAACAATCTGGTGAAGGTGAAAATAACTGAGTGTCTGAAGATGAAGTAAAGGGTCTGTTGGGAGGAGGTGGTTTGCATCACTACTTGGCCAAGGGTCATGCCCTATCCTTACTTTTTGCCCATTTCCAATGTTCCAAGCTAAACCATCCCCCACCACATTGAAGCAACATTTCCCTCCAAATGATTGAACAACTTGCCACCTTTTTGAATGGTTTGTGTAACCACCCTTCAATAGAATCAGGAACAATATATTTGTGAATGACTACATCAATCCAAAGGCTACTAGTCTTAATCAATCTCCAAATAGACTTTGCAGCTAGGGATTTTGAAAAAAGGAAGATGTTTTTGATTTATTTATGTTTTTATGTCTTACGTCACCTAATTGTGTTTCTCATTCTATCCCACATTCATAAAGTGGATTGACTCAACTTGCTTGTAATCCTATATAAGAAAGCTTTCACTTTCTCATTAAATACACAATGCGGAGAACTCTTTAAAGTTATATTGGTTTCTTTATGTTGATATTATGGTATTTGTTGTAGGTATTAACCTCCACATGTAACCCTCACAAGAATAGAATATTCTAGGAAGCAAGAAGAAACCCTAAAGCATTGGACATAACCCTAGAAGACAAGTCGGCTAAAGGAAATATTTAATATTGAGTTTTTAGCCTCCATAATGAGAAGTTGACCCAGACAGCTAAGGAGGAGCAGTATAAATATAGGATGCCAGAGCTCATTTGGACACACACAACTCGCAACTACAGAAATTTAGTTGTGTGCATGTCTGGAGAGTAGCTACAGTTGCAGCTACTGCAACTTGTATTTTCGATTTCAGTCTTGGGCTCTCTCTTGGTTATGGTTTATACTTTCTTCTTGGTATGTTAACTCTGGAGAGTGATATGTTTCCTTGATTGGCTATTAGGCCTAGGGTTTTCTTCTGAAATTATTCTATGTCAAGGTTAAGGTGCTTGGGGGTGGCTTCGGCCTATGGTTGGGTGACAATATTTCTATATTTTCTATGGTTAAACGAGCACACCTATTATTTCTAACATGTTATGGGACCACACTATCTTCCGATAGTCTAACCACTAGAAGATAGATTGGGAGGATTTGCTTAGTTACAGTTGTAGTTGTAGTCAAATTTTTTGTTGCATCAATGAAACCCTAACCCTCTTGTTGAGGCACCTTAAGTGAAGAGATTGACCTAATTTCCATCTACATCCATGATCCTATGATGAAAGGAGGAATTTGGAATCTTCAGGGCATGGAATCTATAGAAGATTCCATGGACCCAAGAGCTAAAGAGAAAGATGAGGAAGAACATGAAGATTCCAAGAAAGAAAGAAAAATCTAGAACAACCAGTTATTATACTGAGAATCACAAAGACTACCAGCTTGGTCTAAACTCACTCAGAAGAAATCGAGCAGAAGAAATGGAAGTTATGATAAAGAACAGTGTAAAAAAGAGTTATGAGAAGGAGGGAGAAGACTATGACAACATCTTGTTCAAGATATACCTCTTGTAGTATCCATGGATTGGAATTTACATGTAAAAGATTGTTCTTCCCAATAAAGCAACTGAGAAAGAATATTATACCACAAAGAGACCCATGTATGCATATATAACAAGACCTTGTATGGATTCAAACAACTTGATGCAGAGTATCTCATATACTGCAGAAGCATGGTGAAAACTTTCTATGGCAAAGATAGTGTATCAGAATAGTTACTCAGAAGTCTAGGATGATGGATTGCTAATCCATGGAAAACTCTCATGATGACAGAAGAAGTGTTACTTGGATATGTTTCAGTTTGAGCCTTGCCACGATGTCATGAGCTAGCATGAAACAAAAGTGTTGAATTCGACCATGATATATTGTAATGATTAGAGCTATATGAAGCCTTCAGAGAAAACCAGTGTTCCATGATAGACCGAAGTACATTGAGATCAAGCATTACATTCTACATGATAAAGTCCAGAAAAGAGAAGTGGTTCTCCAATATATCTCCACAAATGAGTAGATAGCAGATATTTTGGTAAAGCCTCTGTCCAAGATAAAAAAAAGTTTGTGTACTTAAGAAATAAGTTGGGGATCATGGAGACAACTTCCTTATTGAAAAAGGAACAAATTAATCCTAGGTTGGGAGGGAGAACTGATGTGTTATTGATTTATGGACAATCATTTTTCAGTTCCAAAAATGGTTTAGGATGATGAGTTCCTTTCCAGTTTGGAAAGTGGTTTGAGATTTATGACGGACAGGGATTTTCCAGTTCGGAAAATGGTCCATATCGGACAGACTTTTTCGTAATGAAAACGGTTCGATATATTGTTGATGTACGATAGACATCCATTCCCCTTGTGGCCAGTTTGGGGGAATGGTCTAGGACAGTCATTATTCTTGGAAGTCACTCTGAGTAGTGGTCAAGTAGAATGGTCCGCCTCCAGCCAGTCAATCTTTCGAAGTTCATAGTTTTGAGAAGTTTTGAAGAATGGTATGTTTTGGAAGTTGGTGCAGGACGGTCATTTCCATTAGGAAATGGTCCGGACAGTCATTCCCTAGGGAAAACTCATTCTATCCAGGTTGCACTATGATTAGTGCCGAGGAATGGCTCAGTTAGGTGAATGGTCCAGGTTCAAAAATCAGGGACAGGAATTCCCTAGGGCAGGCTCATTCTCTTCAGGTTGCACTATGACTAGTGCCAGAGGAATGGCCCAGTTAGGTGAATGGTCCAGGCTCATAAATTAGGGACAATTATTCTTCTATGCCTGAGAAGAATAGTCCAGATATCCCATGGCTGATGTTTTACATTCTGAGGGAAGATGCTCTTCCATATCTCACAGATGTTAGTGGAAGAATGGCCCAAATGACTCAGTTTATATCATGATATTAATATCAGATGATATGAATGTTATGGAGACTATATGTCTCTGGACAGTAGATGTATGCTACCGTGGTGGATGTGTTCCACTGGTTGTGACTATGTGTCATTGATTAAGTAGTCGTGTGCTAGATGGTGTGGTTGTGTACCACCAGATAGTAGTTGTGTACTACTGTGGATAGACACAGTTGTGTTCTATTGAATGACATTGTTCTGATTGCCATGTATACTATCAATAGTGTTGAAAATGATTATTAGCTAAATGGATAGTCAGTGTGTTGATAGACAGACTGTAATATACCAGATATAAAATGTATGCAGAACAGAAATAAAATGCTAGTAATGGCAGAATAACAACAATATAACCAGAACATTTACCACAATAACACTGAAATGATATAAGAATAACAACAGAAATAGCACCTTGAATCTGAAAGCAATGTTCACGAGCCTTTTCGAGGGGGCAACCTCTAGTTGAGCAAAGCTCTATTACAATAATATCCAAGCTAGGGTTCTCATACCCTCAACTCCTATTTATACTAAAAAGAAGCATCTAGAGGAAGATCCTTCTAGAAGTGGAAGCTTTTATTAGGTCTTCTTACATCCGCCTTATTCTATTTTATTGAAAGGCCTTATTAACATTGACCTTTATTACATCTAAATATATTGTTCTACCTATGTGCGGGTTAGGACCCTAACATGTCCGCCCCCTTAAAAACAGCCTTGTCCTCAAGGCTTGAGATGAGGAAATTGTTGCAGAATGGTAGTTGGTTCCCAAGTGGCGTCTATTGGAGTTGTATCTTTTCACTGGAGTATCACTTCCTTGATGGTTCTCTAACATAGGCAATGCTCACGCTGGTCCAAAACTGCTTCTGGTTGTAGCCAAATGGATCCTTCTTCAGCTAAATCTGGAAGATTGGTTTGAATTTGGCACTTAGCTCCAATCACCTTCTTTAAGCATGAAACATGAAAAACAGGATGTAGCTTCGAATGGCTAGGCAAAGCTAACTAATAGGCGACTTGTCCCACACGCTTGAGCACAGTATAAGGACCATAAAATTTGGGCGCTAGCTTTTGACAATGCTCGACCTTGAGGGAAGTTTGCTTGTAAGAAGAAACTTGGGATTTTCAACACAAAATTTGAAGACAAGAAAACTCAAATTACACACTTGAATCAATTAAGCAAGAAATAAAATCTTATACATCTAAAGAACCACAAAAAAACAACTCGGGAAGGTGGAGAGCTTAAAATTGTTTTTGAAAAAAATAAAGCCTTCACACTCAACCTTCCTAAACAAATTTTCAAGTACAAAAGGACAAATCAGAGATTGAAAAATCAAGCCACTAAAAGGCAAATCGGGAGCTAAGGAGGTTATTTTCATTCAAAGTGGGAATAAAAGAAAATACATTCTCCAACCTCCCAAGAACATTTGCTCGAACACAATACGACAAATGAAAGAGAATGAAGACTAAAGAGAGGAAATATTGTATTTTTCTTATTGTAAAAGAGTATCCTCTTATTTAATTTTCAAATAAGGACAAATTGCAAATTACATTAGCTAAATAAATTTGAAGGCTAAGAGCCACATAATTAAAAATTCAAGAGTTGGGAAGAAGAAAGCCAAAGGTCATTTAGATTTTCTATAAAAAGAGGCCTTTGCACTTATGCAAAGGGTCACTCTTTTTGCATTGTAAGCTATTTTTGTATGTGAAATAGAAGGGCATTGTTAGCTTGTGTTTATAGTTCTTGTAAGATTATTGGTTGTAAGCTATCTTCATCATTCTTCATCTTAGTGCTTGTGTGACTTTAGACATGGGATCTTATGGATGTTGTGGCAAATGGACAATCACTTTGATAACCATGCTTACACTCACTTATCTTACACTATGCTAACTATTGGATGTGGCTCTCAAGAAACATAATCTATTTTATGGGTTCTCCAAGTGAGCTTGGGAATAAAGTGTGATGGTAGAGATAAGCTATGTTACATGTATTTTAAATTAAAAAAAAAAAACCAATGAGATAAATCCGAAAGAACTACCTCATTTTAACTTGATTAATTTAAAATAAGTTTTCTGAATCAATTAAATTACACACAAGATAGACTTCTTAAAGCATGCAATTTAAGGAAGCACTCAGTTGTCATGTGATTTAATAACACAAATAGCTAACAAGATGAAATCAAAATAGAATCTTGTTTTGATATTTAGCTTCTAGTGCTAAACAGCCATGATCCCTCTTAGTTAAACAGGTAGAGAATCACAACAAGCAACTTCAACCATCATATAGTGTCAATGTTATCGGCAGTCTAAAATGTGCATGCATATCGCTACAAGGCCATTTAAATGGCAGAGTCCCTGGCATATTACGTATATCCTATGCTACCATAAGTGTGAAATGGGAAAGGAACCAGTGAATGGCAATGGAACAGGAACAGACGGCTTTGGCGTTAAGAATTAGTCTCCATGGCACAAACCATGCACAGTTTGCACACGAGAAATGATTTGGTCAATACAAATCCATTCAAAACGCAAAACAAATCCACAATATTGATAATTAATTTATTCGTGTCATAAATTGAATTACATTAACATCAATAATGTTTGGGTGTTCCCCTCTAGTTTTCTTTTTCCTTGATTTAAAAAATGGTGTTTCCGCCTTTTACAAATGTAGCACCATAGTATAGCATCTGGCTATTATATAAAAGTATGTATTGAATTAAGTAAATCCCACTACACATTTCTTTCAGAAAAAGCTACTCATGGACACAAGGTTTCCACTAACATTTTAAGCATGACCTTTGTTATAACATTAACAGACAGGGAGAGCGTGAAGTTGGCCTGCTATTAGACACTGGTTCAAACAGAATCAGGTAAAACCGGTGCAGCTCTTAGAAGCCTCTCAACTTCGTCATTTGCCTCAGCTTGGATTCGCCATTGCTGCAATGATAGAATCCAATAATTGATGGAAAGTAACTGATGGAATCAAACTCGACAATATAGTTTGGTTTTCAATAAGCCTACTTTAGTTTCTATAAATAGATTTGCATTCTAACCGTACCTTTTCCAGATCTTCTAGTTCCATGAGGCGCTCAATTTGCTCGGCTATACTTGCCTGTGTAACGATAAATGTCTATCAATAAGTTGGCTAGAAGGTTTTAGGAACAAAGAACAAGGCGACATGAAATTGTCGTTAACATTATTTACATGTAGAACAAAGATTCAATTGGAAATCAATAAGTTTCGTTGCGTAATTTTAAACAAAAATAATACTCACAGCATCGATGACTTCTTCTGCAGCAAAAACATCTTTGTCCATCTCCACCTCAATTTCAATCATTGAAGCGAGCTGTTCAATCCCAAAAAAGCATTAAACATTTTGAAGGTAGCCACATGATTCTCTAGCAGGAAGTAAAATTTGCGTTTGTAGCAGAAGTTGGTATAAAACTACTAACTTTTGCATAGCTATCAATAAGCTTCAATCTCGCAACAAGAGACTCATCCAAGTTTTCTCGGGCTTTCTTGACCCTACTCTTCCGGGCACTTCAAAAATAAGTTTTACAGAGTCGGATATAAGTACAACTTGCAGCAAACAGAGTAAAACATGGCAAAGTTTACTACATTTTAAATTTTAATACCGATATCTAGAAAAGCTACTTCCGATGAATTATTTATCAAAGTGATCAATTTGGCAAGTTGAGACATGGACAAATCTATTTATTTTCCTTGCTTTTTTACAGCTCTAACTAGTTGCAATGTTTATTAGAATCCTGCCTGTATGAAGGTTCCCCAACAATTTCAATTTTGTGTTCTAGATGGCACAGGCGAGCCAGCATCCACACCTTCAAAGACAGAAAGCAGTCAGTGAATGTAAAATGTTGAATGTTGTTTCTTGCAAGTTGCAAATGTTCCTACTTTGGTTGACAGAAAAAAAACCTTTGGTGTCGCACACAGCAGAATAACAGGTATAAAACATTGCAAATCCATAGTGTCAACTCTATAATTGCACAAAGTAAATGCATAAAATTAATTACCAGTTTGGTTTCTTCCTTCAGAATGGAGCTTGAGAAGCAAAGCATTTACCTCTTCTTCTGCAGCCTGAATTAGTTCCTTGAGCCGGGACTGCAGAAGATTATATTGTGATAGTAGTTGTTGTCTGACAGCAAGCGCATCCACCATCCTCTGAGGAAGCTGCAGCAACAATGGAAAGCACTTTATCAGAAGCATAGAATTCTAAATGGGAACAAACTAGGCATAGGCTTTCATTTCTGCTCTTCCTTAGCTTGCCATTGCCAATTTTTGTTTCTGAAAACCATCTCTACCTTTTCTTCTATGAGCATGACTAAAACACTTGAGCATATGAGCACAACAATGTGTCTAATG
>WSFP011407536.1:0-25230 GCA_009831015.1 Picea engelmannii
CACCCATCTTTTCCAACTAGCTGAAAACAGTTTTCTAGCAATTTTGGTAATTTACTATTTTTAGCAGTTTTTAACTTCTAAGGCCATTTTGAGGCCCTAAACGATGTTTTTGGGAAAATGAGGTCCAATATGAACATTCCTTCGATATTTCCTCCAAAATGAATCTCCTCGATGATACCTTTCCAACGGGATATCATGTGCCTAAAACGGAGATCGTATGCAAAAGTTACGACCCTGAGAAGTTGATGTACTAACTTACCCAAACGGGGCCCACATGACTTTTGGTGCTTCATCTCCTAGGGTTAGATTTTGGATGTCTAGGGTTTTTGAAATTCTTGTTTATTGTAAAAAGGCCTTAAGAGCCTCATTGTAATCATCTTCTTGCGAATGCGAGTAGCCATCACATCTCTTCTCAGAGATAAGTTGCCACCATTCTAGCGAGTCTTTCACTCTATATTTTTACAGTCTCTGTACATTTCTTTCATTAATAGAAATCGTGTATTACTGTATATCTATGTTTATGGTTGTATCTCTGATACATTTTTGTTATATTATTGAATATATGTGATATCTTTGTGCATTTCTTTATTATATATCCGCTCTCATTTCGTGCCAAAAATAATCTGGATCAGTGGTATCAGAGCAAGCTACTCTTGATCATTTTTTCAGTGCATGTCCCCGACGAGGTTCGAGTATAGCAAGTTGGGTCTCGATATTGTCTCTCTCGAAGACAATCGCTCTCCCACGCCCAAGAAACCCTCCATGGTGGAAGAAAAGAAAAATGATGGAGCAGACGATCCTATAAATTTGTTGCTTGAGCAAGCTCTCACGTGACAGAGGGACGAAATGATGGAGAATTTTTCCCACATCCTTCAATGCCTACTAATAGAAACAAACGCATATTCATCAAACAACCACTTTGGAGGCACCTCTCCTTTTAAGGTATAGGTTAATTTTGATATTCTCGTATTTGAAGGTCAGATAGGTGTGGATGCCCTAGACAAATGGTTAAATCTATTAGATAGTTATTTCTCTGCTCACCATTTTTTCCGATAGGGAAAAGATCACCTTTGCACTCTGTTGACGGGCGAAATTGATCGCTCGTCAACTGGAGGGGTGGATCCGGTCCGGGGTTGTCTAAATAACCCAATCCATTTGGATTAATCCACTCCAACGGGTTTAGCGGCTCCGTTAGTCGATCTAAGTCCTAGGAAAACGAAAGAAAAACTAATCTAAGTGAAAAATAGCTACTGCAAACTATGTACAAATCTAAAATATATATATACAGTTTACTAACTAATATTATAAAACAATAATTCTACTTATTAAATGTTTAGCTATCAATACAATTAAATATCAATTATATATGTACAGTATTTACAAGATGCAAATTTTGATCGAAATCTGCAAAATCATCTGTGAATTGTCTTATAACAGCGAAGCTATTATTTTTGGATTTTTATAACTTTTATGAAAAAGAAATTAAAGAACAACTATCTAACTAAGCAAAGAAGATAATAATTTGTACTATATATCTATCTAAACTACAGAGAATTCTTGAATTAATTGACTATTAAATTGCAAATAAAAAACTGACCTAAAGTAGCGCTTCCTATTTGTCCTGTGCACAATACTCGATTTAGTTGTTTGATGGGGGAAACCCGCACCAGATTTTGCAAAAAGCTTCTCGTAAACAAGAAGCAGTGACGCTCTTGAATACGAATGACAGAACAAACAAGAGATATAGCAACAATAATTTTATAGTTTACAGATCATCACATTTAGATAAATCCCAGTGCGAAGATTTGTACATAACTGTTCATTTAACAAAGAAGATAATATTTCTATTCATTAAATTAAAATAGGGTAATTGTTGTAAGTAAAATGAGATACATCAAATATGGACAAAGCTTAATTCATATCGCATCAACCTGTAACAAATCTTGATATCTAAAGTAGTCAATAATTTGATTACAAATTAAAATGCACAGAAACTTGAACAAAAGTAAGATAAATTGAAGCTAAAGTCGTACAACAAATCCACTTCTATTCGAGTCTGTATAATCATCAGCCCATAGTCTCTGTTCTCCCAACAGTGATGGCTTGTTTACAAAAAATAATAAGTATATAAAGGCCACAGGATAAAACATTCCTTGTGGAAATTATCAAAAACTGTTTGCAAAAAATATGGGAACAATCTCCCAGATTTCTATTTCCACCTAAGACTAACAACCTAATCCAAAACTGTGTAAAGAAACAGCATATTCAAAGATGCCACAGCAGATCCAATTCCCATTGAAATTCGTGTGTACCTGTAGATGAACAAAAATAAACAATTTTAGATAGTGTTTAATTGCAAAATCAACAAAAATTCAAATTTTATGACTAGCTACAGAATCTCACGATTCTGTAGCTAGTCATATTTACAAACAAAATCGTATTAAATTAATTCAATCAAAACAGAACTATATTCGATTTATCAAACAAATATTTTATACTAATTCAAAGCAAACACAATCGTTTATGCTAATTCAAAACAAACCAAATCATTCTAAAATCATTGTTGAAATATCATACCTTGGCTGTAGGGATACGATTCAGTCAGGCTAACTTTGAATTAACAATGGCAGTGGCTGCCTCAACATTTTTGAACATGACAGAGCCTGTGGTCTTTTTCCTCTTATCGTTAGCTTGCGGTCTATCATTTTCCTTGGTTAACACAGTCACCCGGTCCTCCAAGGACTTAATTCGGGATTGCAACAGAGGGACATCTGTATAGTATTGTTCGAGCCATGAGTTGCATTCATTGCACTATGGTTGATCGGGCCGTGTCATTACAGGTGAGGAATCTTTTAAATTTCCAGGGGTTCCACTGTCAAACTTGATCCCGGGGAAGTTGGGGTCATCCTTAAGGCACGGTGGGAGGTTGGATACGTAGTCATAGGGCTTGACAGAACACAGACCGTGTGAGTATGGGTACTCCTCGGTCAAAAATCGCTCGATTTCAAAATCCAAGTCTTCACTCAAAACAATAGGTTTATGATCCGTGTTTTGTTTAGGTTTATTACGAGCACACCTAGATACCCAGCGTGTAGCCTTCTTACCCTTTCTATTGACATCGGTATTACCCTTGCCCTTTTTTCTTGCAGGCCTCTTACTAGGCTTAACACTGTCTTTTAGGCATGAGTCAGGCAGGGTGTCGGGTAGGTCAAGGGTTCAACAACGGGTAGGAGGGTAGGAGGGGGCACGACAGACCCGACAAGGGTCTTGGTGACCACAGTTTTGTCCACTTGACCAAATTTAGGAGTGGAAAATCCATTCCTCAACAAGAAAGCTTCCCAATAGTCCCCACTCAACCTCAGATGATGGACTATGACAATTTTAATCAAACAGTGGTGGAAGAGGCTGGAGTCGGCCTTCTCCCTCTTAAATCTTTTAGCTATTTTATACAGACTGTGAAGGAGGTAATGAGGCATATTCAAAGGGAAATCTATGAAATTCATAAGCAGTCGGAGATGGTAAAGAAAAACTAAACCATATCTACCCTCGCATGTAATGAATTGCTTGATAATGGCCAATAAATCATGCCACCTAGACTTAAGGGCTGTGACAGGCATACCTTTGTCACAACTGATAATTTTCCTCGAGGTAAACAGGAGCAACCATAGCACTTCATCCACCTTTGAATTCTTAAACCATCTCTGCCCCTTAGCTGGCAGACTAGTGGCTGAGCTGAGGAATTCTTCGTTCAATTCGAGTTGGATGTCCCCAAATTTGGCCCTACATCCATCGAATGTGAGGGAAAACTGTTGAGCGACTGCGAGGTTGAAACCCTCAAATTTTTGAATTAAAACTAACCAGCCATTACTCTCCAGGTCCTCATGAGCGTTATCAAATAACAACAACGTTTAGACGCCATTTGGTTCTATGCGCACTACAGGAGCCATAGAAGAGAGCACACAGTCAACAGGATAATCGGTGAAGGGGTTTGACATGGTAGACATAGGACCAATTGCCCGCAGGTTTTTCCAAAACAAGCAGAGGTAGCCCGGAGTGCAAGGCAGACGTTAATGCTTATGCGTGCAAGGGTGGTGAAGTGAATTGAAACCATGCAAAACATTCATGTTGGCATGTACAATCGACGAAGCCTAGGTAATAGTTTCAAATCACTTTTGGTGTGTGTCAAAACAATATAAACAACATGCCAAACGAATAACCATTGAAAACCATGACAAGTCGATCCGAATGTTTGAACAAACAATAACATTTGTATGATTTAAAACAAAACAACATGTCGAATATTGCACCAAAGATTTAATCATAAAATTAATGTGTTCTATGAGACCATTGCACCAAGGATTTAATCAAAGACACCAAAAGTCATATCACCATTGCATCAAGGATTAAATCAAAGACACCAAAATATCATTGCATCATGAACTTATAAAATGAAACCATATTAACAAAAGTCAAGTGCAAAGTGAGTAAAGGTTTGGTGTTTTGATAAATGTATGATCAGTAGTGAGTTGGAGGTAAAAGAATTATAACCATATAAACAAAAGGATTTATAACAATTCAAAAGACCATTTTAACGCTATCAACATGACTTCCAACTCAAGGTTTTCATGCTTGCAGTCGTGAAAAATGAAAACGAAAGGCAGGTGTGTGAAAGCGAAAGATAACAGTGTCGTTTCGTTTAAGGAATTGCAACGAGTATTGAGGGTTCAAAACCCTTGTGTAGGCAGCTTGTAAGGAAAAGATAAAATTGCAAAATGGCTGCCAACACACTTCTTAAATCTCTCCCTCATGTCAAACATTGTTGGGAAACTTACTGAGATCAAAGTTCCACAGAGGAGTCTGGAATATATGGGGCCGAGCCCACTTGGGGATTTTTTGTGGATGCGGTAAAGGAACAGTATTACCCTACTGGCAACTATGAGGACCAGTACATGAGATGGACCACACTGTGGCAAGAGAGGGGCCAAGAATTTATGGATTTCACCAATACTTTCCATACCTTGCACACTAATCTGGGTATCAAATATTCTGAATGACATTTGGTTCTGAAATACCGTGGGGATCTACACAGATACATCCAAACTGAAATGGATTTTCTAGATATCTCATCACTTGGTGCTGCTTATCAATATGCTATTAAAATTGAGCAGAAATTTAAGCACCAGAACAAGCAAGAGTTCGGGTCTGCAAATCCACAACAACCAAAGTATGACAAAGATGGCCCTAACAAACAGTCTCATGAAAACAAGTCCAAGCCACAGGAAAAGAAGGGTCATGGGAAGACAAAGAAGGACACCGGAAAATGGCATGATTTCCACAAAATCCCTTGGAACAACACCGATGAATGTCGCTCAAAACACTCATTGGTGGTTGAGATCAAAGACAAGGAGCCGAACCCTAATTCAGAATATGATTATGAAAATACAGGTAAAAGACAGATCATCAACACAGACCCCACTACTATTGTCGCGACCGCAACAATTCAACGAGAAGAACTAATAGATCCATAAGAGGGGGAACGCCTTTTTCATTCACAGATGTGGGTGAAGGGGACCCCACTACATTTTATTGTTGATAGTGGAATCCAGAAGAACCTCATCTCAGTAGAGGTCGTGAAACAATTGCGATTGTCGACAACACCACACCCGCATCCGTACAACATCGGGTGGCTTCGCCAAGGACGAGATCTTTGTGTCAGCCAACAGTGTCGATTGTCATACAACATCCAACCCTTCAAGGATGAGGTATAATGTGATGTTTCCCTACTGGATGTCTATGATGTTCTCTTGGGCCAACCATATATTTGGAGACGCCATGTTGTTTATGAGTCTCGACCCCGCAGTGTCATTATTTCACTGGGGGGTCATCTTTACAAAATACCAGAGGTATTTTTGACTATTGTTCCACCTAAACAGTGCCGCAAGGTAGTATCTCATACTGCAAAATTTAGCTTCTTCACAATCTGTTCAAAATGGGAACAAAATGACACTGCAACCACTACAGCCTCGCCCCAAGCACTTTCTATCCAACAGAAGAAGGTCGACAAGGTTGCATCAAAGCGCAAAGATTCCTTATGCACACCATCCTCTCGTATAGCTTGACTTGTTGAATAGCCTCAGCCTCAACAGGTTCGTGATAGACTTCCACAAACTGACCAGTGTGATGTCTCCAACAAGGCAAGCAGTTCACCAAGATTCAGATTCAGCAAACATTCTTTCCTCTCCTCCAGGGACTCAACGCAATGGATACCATTTCTTCCTAAGGAGGGAGGATTGATCTAGGTGGATATCGGTGGCCACCCACCTTTTCCAGCTGGCTCAAAACAATTTTCTGACAATTTTGGTAATTTACTATTTTTAGTCGTTTTTAACTTCCGTGGCCATTTTGAGGCCCTAAATGAAGTTTTTGGGAAAATGGAGAGCAATATAGAAGTTCCTTCGATATTGTCTCCAAAATGAATCTCTTCGACGATACATTTTCATCGGGCTATCATGCGCCTAAAATCAAGATCGTATGCAAACGTTACGACCCCGGGAAGTTGATGTACTAACTTACCCAAACGGGGCCCACGTGACTTTTGGCGCTTCATCTCCTAGGGTTAGGTTTTTGGATGTCTAGGGTTTTAGGCATTCATGTTTGTTGTAAAAAGGCCTTCAGAGCCTCATTGTAATCATCTTCTTACGAATGTGAGTAGCCATCGCATCTCTTCTCAGAGATAAGTTGCCACCATTCTAGCGAGTCTTTCACTCTGTATTTTTACAATCTCTGTACATTTCTTTCATTAATAGAAATCGTGTATTATTGTATAGTTGTGTTTATGGTTGCATCTTTGATACATTTATGTTATATTATTGAATATCTGTGATATCTCTGTTGATTTCTTTATTATATCTCCGCTTTCATTTTGTGCTGAAAATAATTTGGATCAGTGGTATTAGAGCAGGCTGCTCTTGATCGTTTTTGAGTGCATGTCCTCGACGAGGTCCGAGTATAGCAAGTTGGGTCTCGATCTTGTCTCTCTCGAAGAAAATCGCTCTCGCATGCCCAATAAACACTCCATGGTGGAAGAAAATAAAAATGACGGAGCAGACGATCTTATAAATCTGTTGCTTGAGCAAGCTCTCACGCGACAGAGGGACGAAATGATGGAGACTTTTTCCCACATCCTTCAATGCTTGCCGATAGCAACAGGCGCATCTTCAACAAGCAACCACTTTAGAAGCACCTCTCCTTTCAAGGTACAAGTTAATTTTTATATTCTCGTATTTGAAGGTCAGATAGATGCGGATACCCTAGACAAAAGGTTAAATCTATTAGACGGTTATTTCTCTGTTCACCATTTTTCCGACAGGGAAAATATCACCTTCGCACTCCTTAAATCTCTCCCCCATGTCAAACATTGGTGGGAAACTTACTGGGAGAAAAGTTCCACAGAGGAGTCTGGAATATATAGGGTCGAGCCCACTTGGGATTTTTTTGTGGATGCGATAAAGGAACAGTATTACCCTATTGGCAACTATGAGGACCAGTACATGATATGGACCACACTACGGCAAGAGAGGGGCTAAGTAATTTCAGAGTTCACCAATACCTTCCATACCTTGAGCACCAAGCTGGGTATCAAAGATTCTGAATGACATTTGGTTCTGAAATACTATGGGGCTCTACAGAGATACATCCAAACTAAAATGGATATTCTGGATATCTCATCACTCGGTGCTACTTATCGATATGTTGTTAAAATCGAGCAAAAATTTAAGTACCAGAACAAACGGGAGTTCGGGTCTGCAAATTGACAACAATGAAAGTATGAAAAAGACGACCCTAACAAACAGTCTCCCGAAAACCAGTCTAGGCGATGGGAAAAGAAGGGTCACAAGAAGACAAAGAAGGACACCGAAAAATGGTGCGATTTCCATAAAATCCCCTGGCACAACACCGATGAATGTCGCTCAAAACAATCATTGGTGGCCGAGATCAAAGACAAGGATTCGAACCCTGATTCTGAAAATACTGGTAAAAGACAAATCATTGATGCAAACCCTACTGCTATTGTCGCGACCGCAACAATTCAACCAGAAGAACCAACAAATTCAAAAGAGGGGGAACGCCTTTTTAATTCACAGATGTGGGTGAAGGGGACCTCACTGCATTTTTATTGTTGATAGCAAAATCCAGAAGAACCTCATCTCAGTAGAGGTCATCAAATAGTTGGGATTGTCGACAACACCACACCCGCAGCCATACAACATCGGTTGGCTTCGCCAAGGATGATATCTTCGTGTCAGCTAGCAGTGTCGATTGTCATACGACATCCAACCCTTCAAGGATGAGGTATTATGTGATCTTGCCCCACTAGATGTATGTGATGTTCTCTTCAGCCAACCATATATGTGGGGACACCATGTTGTTTATGAGTCTCGACCCCGCAGTGTCATTATTCCTCTAGGGGGTCATCTCTACAGAATACCAGAGGTAGTTCCGACTATTATTCCACCTAAACAATGCTGCAAGGTAGTATCTCATACTGCAAAATTCAGCTTCTTCACAATCAGTTCAAAAGGGGAACAAAAGAACACTACAACCACTACAGCCTCGCCCCAAGCACCTTTTATCCAACAGAAGCAGGTCGACAAGGTTGCAGCAAAGCGCAAAGATTCGTTTTGCACATCATCCTCTCCTGTAGCTCGAATTTTTGAACAGCCTCAGCCTCAACAGGTTCATGACAGACTTCCACAAACTGAGTAGCGCGACGTCTCCAGCAAGGCAACCAACTCTCAAAGATTCAGATTCAGCAAACATTTTTTCCTCTCCTTTGGGCACTCAACGCAATGGTGACCATTGCTTCCTAAGGAGGGAGGATTGATCTAGGTGGATATCGGTGGCCACCGACCTTTTCCAAGTGGCTCAAAACACTTTTCTAGCAATTTTGGTAATTTACTATTTTTAGCAGTTTTTAACTTTTGGGGCCATTTTGAGGCCCTGAACAATGTTTTTGGGAAAATGGGGAGCAATATCGAAGTTCCTTCGATATTGCCTCCAAAATGAATCTCCCCGATGATACCTTTCCAACAAGTGTGATACCTTTCCAACGGGCTATCATGCGCCTAAAACGGAGATCGTATGCAATAGTTACAACCCCGGGAAGTTGATGTACTAACTTACCCAAACGGGGCCCACGTGACTTTTGGCGCTTCATTTCCTAGGGTTAGGTTTTTAGATGTCTAGGGTTTTGGGCATTCATTTTTATTGTAAAAAGGCCTTCACAGCCTCATTGTAATCATCTTCTTGCGAATGCGAGTAGCCATCACATCTCTTCTTAGAGATAAGATGCCACCATTCTAGCAAGTCTTTCACTCTGTATTTTTACAGTCTCTATACATTTCTTTCATTAACAGAAATCGTGTATTACTATATATATGTGTTTATGGTTGCATCTCTGATACATTTCTGTTATATTATTGAATATTTGCGATATCTCTGTGCATTTTTTTATTATATCTCCGCTCACATTTCGTGCCAAAAATAATCTGGATCATTTCTTGAGTGATTTGGCGCATTATTATTGTTGGATCTGCCATAGTTGAGCATTGAAATATTGATGGAGCTATAAGAATTGAGTTTGTTAGGACCACTTGGCCTACTGGATTCAACCACTGAAATCCCCATTGATGAAACTTAGACTTGATTTTACCAATGATATTTTTCCATGAATGCACCATTCGATTACTTAATGATGTGGGAATTCCAAAATATTTGAATGAAATTAATGATTCTTGGCATGGAAACTACAAAATTCTAGAAATAGTATGGAGCAGGTGAGAATTTATAATTCATCCAAAGACTTGACTTTTAATATTGTTTACCTTACCTCCCAAGGCATTGATAAAAAGATTCAAAACCTATTTAAATCTCTTAGTGATGATGGTGGATGCTCCTCCCAATAGAAGAGTGTCATCAACAAATTGGGAGTGATTGAAGCTTGAAACCCCCCTGACTATTTTGATTCCTGGAAGGTTTCTAGAGATCCTTTCAACTTCCATATTTCGGCTTAAAGATTTTTCCATGGTGATATGTAACCTAACCTCAAACCACGACTTCCTCTAAAGAAAGTGGCAGGCCTCCCATTTACCAAGGGGGCAATCCAAGGTGTGTTAATACATTATGATGCCAATATGATGAAAGAAGGAAAAAAACCAAATTTAAATAAAACATCAAATAAGGAATATCCTACTCTATCAAATGTATTGGTTGTATCTATCTTGGTTTTCATTCCCTTGTCTTTTTTCTCCTCATTTAACTGGAAAAATTCTTGCACCGTGATGATGTTGTCCACTATCTACCACTTTTGCATAAATCCACCTTGATTATCAAAGATAACCTTAGATAGATTCATTTTCAACCCATTTTCCAATATCTTTGTCATGATATTATAAACGGAGTTACATAAAGAGATTGGTTGGAACCTGGAGAAAAAGGATGGGTTAAGCTCTTTCAAGATAAGAGCTAAAAGTGAGGAATTTGAGTTTCCCCTGAGTTTGCATGACTTTTGGACATATTGCGACATTCTCTTTAAATATGTTTTGATAAGACTCCAACATGCTCTGTAGAAATGGTAGAGGATTTGTTAGGCGCTAAACCCCAAATTTCTTTTAAAATCTTAAATTCCTTGATTGGAGCGATCACCACTTGAATATAATCCAACATGGATGTCATAGCATCGGGATCAACCCCTTCCTATTGTTAATATTTTTGGTGTAACTTTGGAATATATTCTTGTATATTTCTATTGGTCAAACCTTTAAAAGGTCATTTTAATTATATTATATAAGTCAGCTCAACAAAAATTATTATTTTATTGGTATTTTACTTGTAATTGTAAAAAGCCTCATTGTGGCTAGTCGGCCCTGTTTTTATAGGTTAGTTAGGTCAAGAGTCATGTCTCTTCAAGAGACACTTTTTTGTATAAATAGAGGATAGGTTCCTCTCATTTATATACTCACACACACACACACACACACACACACTTCTCTTGTGTTTCTTAGAGTGCATAAGGAGGTCTAGCACACAAGTCTTGGAGACTGGTTCTTTTGGTGTTTTGTTCTTGGTCCTTCTTGGAGAGCTATAACACATTAATGTATTGGTTGAAAGAATCTATAATAAGGATTTTGGTTGTTGGGTTTTCTCCCCCATGAGGGTTTTCCAGGATAAATTTTGTGTTTTATTGTATTTGTGATTGTCTACCTTCCAGTGATCCTATTGCAGTTATTATTGGATTAAATGTTGTAATTGTGTAACTAGAAAAATAAAATTCTAACATGGTATCAAAGCAGGCATGAATAGAAGCCATTTGCATATCTAGAAGCCTAAAAAGGAGTTGGTTTTTAGTGTAGAGATAGTTTTCGAACAAACCAAGACCATCAAGAGGTTCTCCCTAGCCTAGCACACTTTTCCAGTGAACCTGTTTTCCAGTTTGCATCTCCTGCACATAGGGTTTCACCCAAACCCTAAGGTTGACGTTTTTCAGTTTCTGGGGAGAATTTTAACAAAGAAATACCACCGAGCAGCTAATCCTAGCAGAGCGCACTTGTTGGTAAGTTCATATCTCTCTTCTGATAATTTTCATTTCTGGTCATATTTTTATGTGGTCCTAGGCAAGATGACTACCGGAATGAATATTGATGAAAAGTTAGATGGAGATGATAACTTCATAGACTGGAGGTACAGAATAACCCTCCTTCTTCAAGAACATTATATGGATACATTCATCAAAGAAGATGTTCAAGAACTTGAAGGAAATGAAGCTAAGGCATTATAAGAAGGACATGGTAAAAGCAAAATGGATTATTGTAGACTCCATCAACGACCACCTTATCCATCATGTATTGTCATTATCTTCTCCAAAGAAAATGATGGACACCTTAACTTGTCTGTTTGAAGGAAGCAACATTAACCGAAGAATGACTCTGAGAACATAGTTAAAGAATGTGAAGATGCACAACTCAGAATCCATTCACTCCTACTTCTCAAGAGTGAATCAAATCAAAAAGTTGATCGAAGCCATTGGTGACTCAGTAGAAGGAGAAGTGATGGTGATGACCACCTTGAATGGCATCCCAAGGTCATGGGATGCATTCATCCAATGGATTTTCTCATGGAAAAATCTTCCCAAGTTCAGTATGCTTTGAGAATATTGCAACCAGAAAGAAGCTTGGATGACAGGAAGAGATGAAAAGATGGAAGATGAAGATCAAGCCCTAGCCGCCCACACCAGGAAAGGAAAGAGCAAGAAGGAGCATTATTCGCCTAAGAAGTTTAAGAAGGGTCGAAGAGACAACTCGAACATTAGATGTTATTGTTGTCAAGAATTGGGACACTTTATTAGGGATTGTCCCCTCATTATGAAAATAAAGAAAAAAAAAAAGGAGGTAAGAGGCATCAAGCTCACACAGCTGAAGATGATGAGCCTCCCAAGAAGGTTGCAAAGCAAGATGAATCAAGTGATGAGGATTATGTCCTTATCTCAACCCACATAGGTATTTTTACTCCTGGAAGAGACACTTGGTTGATAGACAATGGTGCTTCTAAGCACATGACAAGTTATGAAAACTTCTTATCTAACCTTGTTCATAAAGATTCACCTCACAAGGTGAAATTGGGTGATGACTATCAGTATCCAATCAAAGGAGTTACAGAAGCCTCCTACAAGTTAGACCTAGGCAAGCCAATGAAAATGAAGGAAGTTCTCTATGTTTCAAGATTAAAGAAGAATCTTCTCTGAATTTTATCATTGGATAAGAAAGGATTCAAAGTAGCATTTGTTGATGGTCAAGTTCTTATGTGGCCTAGAGGGAAGACCTTTGATGATGCAGTAGTGATTGAAGTTGAAGATAGAGGACTCTACAAATTAAAAGGACATTCAAACTCCGCATTGGTTCATGATACCTTGAATCCTTGTGAACTATGGCATAGGAGATTTGCTCACCTACACTACAAATCCCTTCCAGTTGTGAGCAAGATGTTGACAGGTATACCAAAAATCCAAGCAGAACTAGATGGTATGTGAAAAGTTTGTGCACAAGGAAAGAACGTGAAACACTCCTTTCCCAATAGCAATAGTAGAGCCAAAGGAGTTTTGGACATCATGTATTCAGATGTGTGTGGACCGATGTCCACAGCTTCACTAAGTGGGTATGTATATTATGCATATTTCATTAATGATTACTCACGTAAAACTTGGATTTATTCGTTGACGGAAAAGAATGGAGTTTTTTGCAAATTCAAAGAATTCAAGGCACTGGTAGAAAACCTGACAGAACAGAAGATAAAGACCTTGTGATTAGAAAATGGAGGTGAATTCACCTCGAAAGAATTCAAGGAGTATTTCAAGGAAGTTGCGATTAAGAGGGAGTTTTCTACTCCCTATAACCCTTAACAAAATGGAGTAGCAGAAAGGAAGAATTAGACGATCATGGAAGCAGTAAAAGCCATGATCCGTGATCAATATCTTCCTATGCATATGTGGGAAGAATCAGTGAAGATAGAAATGTACGTGCATAATAGAAGTCCTCACATGGTGCTTGAAAATAAGACACTCAAGGAGATGTTTTCAGGAGAGAAGCCATAAGTTAACCATTTCAGAATATTTGTCTACCCTGTATTTGTTCACGTCCCCAAGGAAAAGAGGACAAAGTTGGACCCTTCCGGATAGAGGGGAATATTTGTTGGTTACAATGACACATCAAAGGCTTACATGATATACATTCCTGGTCACTGGAAAGTGGAGATCAGCCAAGATGTAACCTTCGATGAGAATGCAGCCTTCTGTAAATCCAAACAGATCCATGTAGAAGAGGTACATGAAGAAGATAATGAAGTTCCTAGACTTCCAAAGACATAGGCAGTTTAACTAGAGGAAGTCGTTCCAGAGGATCATGACATGGCATAACCTCAGAAACCAGCAGAGATGCCTTCTCATAAGAGAAGACCAGCTTGGGCACAAGAGCTTATCATATATGCATAAAGAATTGGTGCCCAAAGAAATCTTTCAGAGAAAGTAAGTATCTGAAGCCGTATTCTAGCTACATGGCATGCTTGTGTGACATAATGGATGCAGAACCTTCTAGTTATGAAGAGGCCATAGAAACATAAGTATGGAAAGATTCCATGGCAGAGGAATACCAATCCATTATGTAGAATGATGTATGGGATGTGGTTCCCAGACCAAAGGAAAAATATGTGGTGAGTTCGAAATGAATATACAATACGAAACACGCAGCTAATGGCAATATTGAAAAATATAAGGCAAGATTTGAGGCTCGAGTTTTCTCTCAAAAGGAAGAGATTGACTATGACGAGACCTTTTCTCTCATAGCGAGATATACTTCGATCGTGACTATAATTTCATTGGTCATTGTGATGAAATGGAATGTGCACCATATGGATGTAAAGAAAACCTTCTTGAATGATGAAATAAAAGAGGAAGTTTATGTGGAGCTTCCACTTGATTTTGAGACACGTGACAGGGAGACTCATGTGTCCAGGCTAAAGAAGGCTTTATATGGATTGAAGCAGGCACCCAAAGCATGGCATGGTAGGATTGGCAGTTTTTTGATGAACTTGGGTTTTACTAAGAGCAGTGCAGATCCTAACCTTTACTTTAAGGTTGAGGATGGTGAACCGATGATTCTACTATTGTATGTGGATGACATGTTTCTAACAGGTACGGAAACGCTTATCACATAGTGTAAGAGAAAACTAGCTGCAGAATTCGAGATGAAATATTTAGGAAGGATGCACTACTTCTTGGGACTAGAAGTATGGCAGAGATCATATGGGATTTTCCTAAATCAAGGAAAGTATGTTGTGGAAATCTTGAAGAGGTTCAGGATGTTGGACTGTAAGGCCATGGCTACTTGGATGGTATCAAATCTGAAGTTACTGCAAGATACAACTTCAGAGATTATGGATTCTACCTTATACAGGCAGATGGTGGGTTCATTGATGTATTTGACAAACACAAGGTCGGATATATGTTTTTCCATGAATACCCTGAGCCAACATTTGGAGCAGCCCAGGGAGGTTCATCTGGTTGCAGTAAAACATGTGTTGAGGTACCTTAAGGGTACTTTGGATCATGGTCTCTTGTATGGACCTGACCATGAGTTTCGATTGTATGGATACTCATATTCAGATACTCATATTCTGATTGGGCCGACAATATTCCTTACCGGAAGAGCACTACAGGATGCTACTTCAGTCTTGGCTCTGGTATGGTCTCGTGGAGCAACAAGAAGCAGTCATGTGTGGTACTCACTACGGCTGAAGCTGAGTATGTGGCAACATATGCAGCGAGCAGAGAAGTAATGTGGCTTTAGAAGCTGTTGTCTGGGTTGTTTGGTCTCGGATTGGAGGTGACCTACATTTGGTGTGACAACCAGAGTTGCATGAAGTTGTCAGATAACCTGGTGTTCCATGACAGGTCGAAGCATATCGAGATCAGATACTACTCTATCAAGGATATGGTACAGAGGGGAGCAGTTAGGCTCCAGTTCGTGACTATAGAGGATCAAGTTATAGACGTGTTAACCAAGCCACTATCGAGGACGAAGTTCGAGTATTTCAGGGACAAGCTTGGTGTGGTCCCTCTTCAGAGGGAGTGACAAGTGGGTCTCATCCAACATGAAAAAGGGCTGGCACTAAGAACGAATGGAACCGATGAAAAAGGGCTGGGAGTTGGTAATATTTTAGAAAATGGAATCGATTCATCTTGAGATTGTTTTTCATACCTATTTCACTAAGAAGTCGAAATTCCTCCCTTGGTGTGACTTGGAGATTTTTTAGCGTAGCCATTGCCTTAACTTGAAGGAATTTCCATTGCTTGCTAGTGAAACTCTGCATATTTAGATCCAAAATGGGTCGAGGTGCTAGAGGCTAAGGGAATAGATTTGGATTGCATGGTGTTACCTGTCTATTTGAGATTCATTTTATTATTTACAATATTCCATTGGTCTTCCTTATTTGGAGCTAGTTGAGATGCTTGCACTTCTTTTTTTGTAATATTTTGCAAAATGGCCATATTCATGGCATGTTTTGCATTTAAATGGGAGTTTCTCATAGTCTAGGGGCTGACCATGTTTATAGTTATCAAGGGTTAAGAGAATTTCTTCTAAAATCCCCTTTTCCATATCAACCTCCACATAGATGATTGCGCATGTGAATATTCTATCTTTTGGTTCTAACTTATTTATACATTGACCTAGGGAATTTTCAACATTTTGCATTGTATCTTCATTCCAGCAATGGACGGGAAAATGCAGGAGCCAAACCCATACCAGAATATTCAAAGTGACATCATGTTCCATATTAAAGTCTGGAGTCCGTCGATTGAGATACATACATTGAGTGTCCAAGAAATAGGGGCCATTCCTGAATGTGATATCTTTCTCATCTTTTGCTTCAAACATAAATGCATAGAAACCCCTTCCACAAAACTAGTGAGTGGGTTTCCCTTTAATCAAAACCTGCCAGTTCCTTTGAACCCAGGTGACCACAGATATGGGTGATAGCCAAATGCTTGTGAACTGACCAATCAAATTTCATTCATTAAGGACCAAATCCATAGGCCTTGAAAAAGAATCTAGTAATGGAACCTCTAGAATATTTTTGAGTTGTTTGAAAAATCTCAATGGTTGGTATTTTGGAGCCTTCTGCATCGTCGAGACCAAAGCATGTAATGCAATAGATTTAGGTTCTGGATGGAGAAAGAAGCCCTCTCGAGGGTCTGAATACATGGCTGAAGACACTCGATCGCTATATCAGGCCACCAAAAGAGAGCATGCATGTTTATGCATATGCCTTTATTGGAATTATACAAGACATTAATAATGCATTTAAAATGTGTTTCATATAAATTGTGTACCTCAATCATATATATTGAAACCTCACTATAAAGGTTATTTAATGAGCATCAAGGAGATGTATTACATGTATCCATGTTTCACTTAAACCTATAACCTCCTTGATTGTTTAGGTTATTTCTATTCTTTTTAATTTCCAATATTTCATGTATCTCTTCTTTGTATGTAATTATCTTCCTTGAAGATTAGCTTTGCATCTTGTAAGTAGAGTTGGTGACCGAAATTGCAGGCATGTCCTGCTAATGTTGATTTCTAGTTGTGGTTGTAAATGATGTCTACACAATATTCTTCAAGCTTTACTTTCATAGACCTCCTAGTTATCTAATGTAGATCTTACAACACGAGCACAATATTTCATAGACTCCTTTTTGCATTCTCAGATTGATCAGTCTTTTACAAAGTATAGCTTCATCCTTCTTACAATTTTCAACAAGGAAAAGACAACTTTTATGTTGCCCTTTTTCAATGATTTTGCAATATTTTTAGTCACCCGTTTGATATATGACAAAGTTTTTTTTGCTCCATCATTTTCCTCTTGTTTCCTTATGTAAGGTCCCCTCTTGGTTTTTAAGACATCTTTGTTAAACTTACTTATACCATATCCATTATTTTAAATACTTTTTCTAAGTGTTCCATGTCTTTCCCTACGTGCTCTTCATTAAAGATCCCAATAACTCTTGTCACCAAAGTGTTAATGAGGCCTAGCTTCTATGATGGGCAATGGTGCAACTTTGCATGTAAGTATATGTTAGTTGATTTTTCTTTCATAAGCCATGTTGTGCTAGAGATCTGTTGCCTTTCCTATTGATGAGAACATCATGGAAATGTATTGCGAGGGGGCTAGACATTTCATTCCGCTCGAGTATCCCATACCACTAAAAAATCTTATTCATCGTGTGGCACCAACATGACCTCACTAGTTGGGCATGAACATCAATCGCTTATATCACTCAGAATACGCCTAATCAACATGTTCTGGCCAAACCCAAGCTAGACAACTTTAACCATGTGGAATGCTAGAGTGCTCATTTCACCATAGGCAATGTTGCATCATCGTCACCTAACCATAGGAAACCTGATATCACCTCCCTCGAGCCAAGGTTACTTGAATAATTGACTGCGCAACATGGGACCATGTTATCATCCATCTAAGCCTACACCTGATAGTTAAAGAAGATAATGTCCCTCCTTTGTAAGGCATTCACATATCTCCCATGCACTTATAAACATTGTTGCCTTTCCATGGACAACACACACAATCCATCACATTTCCAATTCAAGTCGTCCTCCATCGAAGCCCGTTATATGATGCCTAGTCGATCGTCCAACTTAATCGACAAGACATGCTTGGTCCTCCTAGCCTACATGCTAGTACATCATACTAATTGTCTCACGAATCACAGTGAGTTGGTCACCAAGGCTACCGAAGTATATGGACTTGTCGTGCAACTTGTCAATTATGCTTGATGCACCCTTTTTCGTGCCATTGCCCATGGCACCTCAAGTCAGGTCCTTACATTCTCCCCCGCTTGAATTGTTGATGTCCTTGTCAACATGTCCCCATTGGCTCATCCGATGAAAGAGGTGTTGATAGTGAAGATGCACTTTTTCATTTCCACATTCAAATGTGGATTTGGTACCAATTGTCACGGGGCTAGAATTTTCGTTCCACTTGAGCATCACATGCCACTCAAGAATCCCAATCACCGCACTACACTAATGTGACATCACTATTTGGGCATGATCATCAACTACTTATATCACTCGAAATTCGCCTAACCGACATGTCCTGACTGAACCCAAGTTGGGCATCTTTAACTGTGTGGAATGTCAAAGTGCTCATTTCACCATAGGTGATGATGCATCGTCACCACCCATCCATAGGCAACCTACTATCACTTTCCCCAATCCAAGCATATTTGAACAACTGACTGCCCAACGTGTGATCATGCTATCATCCATCTAAGCCTACAGGTGATAGTCAAAGAAGATCATGCCCCCGTTTTGTAAGGCATTCACATATATTGGATGCACTTATCAACATTATTGTCTTGCCATGGACAACACATGCAATCTATCACATTGCCTAGTCACATTGTCCTCTCTCACAGTTTGCTATATGGTGCCTCACCAATCATTTGTCCTACTCGATAAGACATCCTTGGTCCTCCTAGCCAATGCGCTAGTACACCGTCCTAAAAGTCATACAAATCACCGTGAGTTGTTCACCAAGGCTATTGAAGTACATGGACTCATCGTGCAACTTGCCAATGCTCAACCAATCCTCTGTCATGCCATTGCCATTGACACCTCAAGTCAGGCCCATACAGGTATGCTCTTGTCTCTTATACTTCCACTTTGAATTTTATGCTTTCATTTTGATTGTTTAGATGTTTGAAGAATTCATTTAAACTTTCCTTTCCATCTATCCACTCTCTATTTGTGTCATCCAAAAATCATTCCCATCAATTTGGTTTCGACAAAAATGATCAAATGGCTTAGTAACAATTTTTTTTTGAAGGATTCCATGTACATATTTGTGATAATGGGCTTCCCATTATTATTCCCTATGCTTGATTATATATGATCCCTTCAAAGATTAAAAAAAAAATCAATTTTCAAGCATACTTGAACAAGTTTCTTCATTTCCTCATCTTTGATATTTTTATCACACTAATTGCTTCATGCACTAGAACTTTACTAGAATATTATTCTCCCTAATATTTTGATCTTTGATTTGATTTATCCCTTAAGTTGAATCTTTGCACCGAGAGTAGTGAGGTACTTTATAGCCCAGTATGGGGGATATGTTGTCACATTAGCGTTAGGTTAGACAACGTTACATTAAAAAAAATTAAAGTCAACTCAATTAAAAGAAAAAAATAGTATAACAGTAATAAAAATAAAGTCGACTCAATTAGAAAAAAACAATTACACACATCGTTACATATTACACACACACACTTACTTATGTATATGATAACATCTAAAATATTAATTCCTTCGTATTAAATGACAATAAAAAAAATTACACCTTCATAAATTTGATCCCTCTTAGTGCTTAATAGATCTGAGTTTAAAATGGATATACATTAGTTAATAAAAGAGTATTTATGTCCAATGAAAATTTTAAACTTATTCATTAAATAATTTACTATAAAGTACGTTGAGATCCAATCATGTTTACAATCTCAAATAAATGTCATGCTTGTGGGTTTTGGACATCCCATGTGAGTGTAGGTTTTCTCTTTAAACTTTATAAGAGTACAAGATTTAAAAGAATAAAAATAAAAAAATAAACAAATTCATCCAAAAACTTAAAAAAACAAATTCAAATTAAATAAATAATGATTTAACTTCATATCACTTACATTTAAATATTTCCTTCAAATATATATTAAATAATGTTTTATCATACTCTTTCATTTATATATATGAATTTTTAACCAAAATTTTAGAATTGGTATTCCATAAAGTATTGATGTTTTTTTTTAAGTAACCAAAGAGAACTATTATGTTTTTTTAAGTAAGATTTATATATTATTTGTCCTAAACAAAAATTACAGTAGTGTCTTGAGTTCAAGTTGTTGGAGTGTTGAGTTGCCTCGAAAGGAAACCAACTCAGACTCATAGATAGACTAGACATGGTATGGAAAATTAAACATATTCGCCAAAATCACCCCGTGGGGAAACCGATTCGACCTATCCAAGCCTTTGAACTGAAAGATAGACTATTTATCACAATAACTGTTATAATGACCTCCACACATAGTTCTTTCGAGTGCACGTTTCCATCGTCCAACAAGGGCACAGAGGCTGGTGACGGGGGTGGGGATGGGGGTGGCGAAGAAGAGAACTATTATGTTACTCTAAACATAATAGAGTTATAAAATCATACTAGAATCCAAATTGAAAGAACTAAAAATATGGATCATTTTGAAGTAGTTCATGTTTAAATCTATCTCTATAAGCCTATATATGATTGTTGTAACAACTAATTGTTTGGTTCTTGGCTTTCAAATCTTCAAATATTATGAGTTTTTAAGCACACCCGATGCCATGAAATTCAATTTAAAAAAAAAAACAATTTGGGAAAATTATATTAATGAAAAAAAATTGTAGTTGAGATAAACAATTATATGTCTTATGTCTTAAAAAGATAAACAAGAAGGATGGATCCAAACCAAAATACAAAGTTTACATATCTATGTTGGAAAAATTTCCCAGTATTTATTGTTATTGTAGATTATATAGAAACTACATAATATGTAAATAACTTTAAAAAGCATAGTCTAATTAGAATATGTGGTGGTTGGTTGCTTCTTCCAATACCAGATTGGTTGGCATTGGTTCTTGTTCTCCTATCTCCATGTCTTCGAAGAGTTGGTGGACTATATCCTCTTGTTTAGGTTTTACCTGACAATAATTGACTAACACACTATGACTTGAAGCCCTTGAATGAGCATCCTTTCTCAAATGGACATTTACGTTTCTTAACATAACACATTCCACCTCAATATTTCCAATGTTTTGCTTTAACTAAACCAAAGTACCCATAATGGAAGCAACCTAGGAGACTATATGTTGTTCATTTTCATGTACCTTGGCTATAATAGTGAAAATGTAATAACTATTACCTTGTATCATTTGCTCATGAGACCTCAAAATCCTCCTTGTTTCTTGTTGTCCTTGATAATCCATATTTGTAATGGTGAATTTAGGAAACTTATGTGGAGTAAAGAATTGGAACCAACTGAGAAATCAAAGATGTAAGGGGAACCCAGAGAGTCCTTTGAACAATCAATAACATCCATAGGGAAACAAGGCTAGAGATTATAGTTCCCAATCCACTTAACGATAATCAAAGGACCATATATAAAGTCTTCAAACAAAAAGCCAGTGTTCTAGGAGGGATAAGAAACCAACCCTAGATTGACTCTAGACCAGAAAAATAGAACACCATACACATAGAGCCTATGAAATTTTGAACCCACAAACCACAAACAAAGCAATTGAAAGATTCAGATTCACCAACCAGATAATAATGTCACACCTGAAGAGTATTGTAAAGCATTCGTGACGACTAGTGAAGAGGAGGAGAAAGATCTAGCGAGCCCTCATTATCTCCCCACTACGGTTCTCCATTATACCAGTCCACCAGGATTTAAAACCATAGCCAATTCAAAAACAAAATTCTACACCAAGTTGAGCATGTGTGAAGGGGGTGTGGGTCTCATTGTGTTTATGGCCAAGCTTGGGTAATATAGTTACTACTAGAATGACACATGTCTCATTAATTTGATGGTACTTTCCATTGAGTGGATGGAGTTGCTTAAGGTATGGTTTGATAGACTAATGAGCCATTAACCTTAAAACCCCATTTTTTAACCTTATGGTTTCATTAGCAAGTGAATCAACTTCAATATTATTCTCCCTTAGAACATAGAAGAAGTTTATTTTACGGAACCTTGAAACCTTTTGTTAAATCCTAGCCAATGTTGATGCAATTTTGTGATCAACTAGAAGGAAAGTTTTCTGCATTGACTCAAAGAGGACATTAGAATCACCTACTAGTATGTTAGAGGTTATATGACAATATAGTGCTAGTCTCAGTCCTTGTAACATTATGTAAGCCTCTACATGCTTATTAGTGGATATTTCAAGCATCCAAGCATAGGATAATTCTATTTTCCCTCTAGGATCGAAGATTATTCCCTTTGTACCTATCACCCTTGGGTTCCCTTTCAATGCAACATCAAATAACAAACTATATGACTAATATGTTGACTTCCATTGATGAAAATCTACCATATTTCATCGAAGCTACCAATTTGATCCAGAAACATTCCTACCTCTAAATGGATAATGAGAGTCTATATGTACATGAAATTGTTGAAACCATTTCTCTTCATCTTTTTCTAACATTTGATTTATAGGGATACATCTACCCCTCGTAATAGTATGGTCTACAAGTAAACATATTGTCTTTTCCTACTATGTTGGGATTAACCAAGGCCTATTTAAAGATGACTCTCTTGTGTGTTAGCCAAATCTTCCAATAGAGGTATTTTGGCATAGCTTCCAAGAGTCTTTTAAATAGTGGTTTATTTTTAAATGGCCCCTATAATTTTTATTCCAAAGAGTAAACATCTATTTCCATGAGCATGACATTATCATTCTAATATTAATTCCACAAAATGTAGCTTGTCATGCTTGATGAGATAAAACACACTCAAAGAAGATGTGGTGTATCTTTTCAAAATTTGTGGAGCATAGGGCACATATATTTTAACTTGTTTTATAAGTTAAAATTACAAGTTAGCTACTATGAATTTTACTTTGTGAATGGGAATGATTTGTATGTTGTTGTAGATGATTTATTAGTTGCATTCATGTTCATTTTAGCATGTTGTAGCCGCATATAGTTATGGGCATCTAAAAATAATTATAATTGTGTGTAATTCGTCGCTGGTAAGCTATAGGAAATTAGTTAGCAAAATTTTGAATTTATGTGTATTTCACATAGTAATGTTCCTCAATTAAGTTGGGGGACATTACAAATTGGTATCAGAGCTCAAGGTCCAACACCGAGCTTGTCTGGGCCAAGAGCGAGGGAGAAATCAGTAGATTTTTGTTGTTATATAGTTTCACTGTGATCGATTTGGGGAAAATTTTAGAACCAGAGTGAATACCCAAATATATGGACAAGTTTGAATTTAATTTTTCTTCAGAACAATCGAAAAAGAAATTTGTGGTTTCAATCTATGAGTTGCAGAGTCTAATTTGGCTTTGGAAGTCGAATTCCTTTGTGTTTCATGGCGGCTGAGATCCTATTGCAGAGTCTGAAGAGGGGGTTCTCGACGAACTATTAGAATTCATGTTTCGAAAAGATCATGAAGTAGGTAAAAATGTCATTCCAACGAAAAAAATCTTAAGGCACAAGCCCAAATGAATGAGGATTGTTCATCGTATTGAGGGTCAATCCTAACCGTCTATTGGAAATCAGGATTTTGAAAAAATCTTGGAACGAGGCATAAGTTTAAATTCCGAAGGGAGAAACCCGATGGAAGAAGCCTGAAATAACGAGAGTCGTCAAATCAAATATTAGTCTTACTCAGCCATTAGATCTTTCAGAAGGGTCTATTCAAAAGGTCTAGAGGTGGTGCTAAGTTTCCAATGAATATTGCTCGACCAAGGTAATAGGTGCGCAACTTGGGAACCTGAGATGATCATATTTGTTGGTCAGCACGATTAAACCATCTAATTTATTGGACGAGCATGTTTTTTGGAGGGGGGGCATTGAGGGTGAAAGAGTATGCCACATTAGCACACCATGTCAAAAGGACACCCCAACACGGTTGGTGAATCATAGAGTGCCACGTAGTCGTTGGGTACAAGTGGAATCTGTTGTGGTTTTTGGACTTCAAGTTTCGGAAGGAGCCATGGGGGTAGTAAGTTTTCCCTTCTTATATAATTTGTCCAAAATAATGAGGATCGCCAATCATAGTCGATCTAATCCATTAGATCATGCATAAATGAGTGTTTCTGAGGGGTCTTCGGAAGGATGGTTTCCGAAGGTTTTAGAAAAGGATGGTTTCCGACGGATTTCAAAAGAGAAAGTTCTGGTGGGAAATGTCCGAAAGGGTGAGTCTGATAGTGTTCATACTGTGGATTTCAAAAGGATCCTTGTCCCAAGCAAATTGAAGTTTCCGATGGGAAGAACCTTAGAGGGAAGAGCTTGATAAGCTTAAAGGAGGTCTAGCCAAGGAGGACATTTACGAATGATGACAAGGTCGAATCAAAGGATGGCACATGGAATTAATAGGCACATACCATGCAACGTCAACCAAACTACCCAGGTCCATGGACAAGTTGACTTGAGGAGTTTTTATAGTAGTTAATCAATTGTTTTCAGTGAAAATAATAATTTCTTGAAGGTCTTCATCTTGCATAGCGATTTAGAGGGCCTAAACGACATTTTTAGGCGGTAAAAAACATGAGAACAAGGTGTACCTCTGTACATCATGTCTCTGCAGCTTAAATAAAAGAACTCAGAGAGAGATTTCTAATGAGCTATCTCGAACACAAAATAGAGCTCGTATGAGAAAATTACAGCTGAAACAGATAAGGGTATAATTTTTGCACCATTTTACTTCGAGAGGGCATAACTCCTTGCTCAAAAGTTCGTTTTAGGCATAGGGGAAGTTTATGGAAAGCTTATGAACCATAGAAATTAGTCATGGAACCATATTTAGAATATAAGTACATAGAAATGTGTAGGAAGGAAAAAAAA
>ML859838.1:13091-25230 GCA_009831015.1 Picea engelmannii
CAATGCATTGTCGATTGCTCTATGGATTCTAGAAATCTAGGAAGGCCGCATATTTCTTAGGTTAACTTGTGAATGAGATTTCCCATTTTTATTCTTCACATCACTCTTCTCAATAATTAATCTCTTAGATTTGTTGTCGAAGAAAACGCTCTAAAATACAAATGACTCTTCTTCATCGAATGTCTCATTCTCAACAATTTCCAACGACGGATTCTTGTGGGTTGTGCCTTCGGGCTGATCAATGTTAGCCTCAAGACACATATCTTCAAGGGAGAAGTTGTTGATGTCACTTTCGATGCGATGTTCTTATTCTTCTTGTACACTATTCTTCCTCTTCTTCCTTAGTGGGAGTTTGTGTGAGCTTTCAATTTTTCCCAGAGGGGGATTCTTCTCTCCTCCTCCTCCTGAACTATTGTTGATTACTTTTCTAGATGGGCGGGCCAGTGGAGCACTACTCCGAGATGTTGTATCATTAGGAGTAATAGTTGGGGGCTGGGACTTTTCTCACTGGGACCTTTTCCTTTATGTTTGTAAAATTCATTGGTACTGAGTATCGTCTCCAAGTCGTCAACAGTGTGAGTAGGATCGCCCAACTTATTATCTTCTTCTTCTCCTAGAACAATGTGGATAAATGAATTGCTAAAACCCACTGCTAACATATGTTCCACAAAAATTCCATTAGGGTGAAAACTTTTTATCTTTTCATCATACTTGAGATTCAAGTTGTGGAAGTGGTTTACAAATTCATCGATTTGTTCATATTTCTGAATACAAAGTCCCCAATTTTCCAAGGCAAGGGTATGCATTTCTTTTTTCGTTTCTCATGAAAAAAGTGTAGCCAGAAATTATATTTCCTTGCAACTTTTGTAATAAACATTATGTCGGATATGTTAATGTTTAAGCCATTATTATATATGTTTGCATTTCATTAGATAACAATAGAATAATCCAATATCACTGAGAAATACACAATCACAAGAGACACAGTATTTATCCTGGGAAACCCTCAAGGGGAAGAAAACCCAGCAAAACTTCCTTAATATAGATAGCCAATACAATACCAAGAGATCTCTTAAGCTAATACAGAAAGTCCTCTCCTAGATATGCGTCACTCTCTCTCTCCTTCTTCTCTAGTAGTAGATCTTATCTTGTCTCTCAAAATGAGCAAGTGAGTTGTGTCTAGGTGAGGCGTTAGCCTCCTTTATTTATACAAGTCTGGCACATGTAAAGCGTCTCTTCATTGGCAGGGCTGACTTTTCAAACTGGGTGGGTAAACCCACCTTTATTATATTTCTGGGCCTCTTTAATATCTGTTGGGGCCAACTTCTTATTCTGCCTATTACAATTGTCTTTTGACCAATCCGCAAAAGGGGATTTGGTCCTATTATAATAATCGACATGATCAATCCACAATGGGGATTGATCCTATGAATAATATATCAATAATAATAAGAATACTCTTTGTAGCTACATTATTTCAACACTCCCCCTTAACAAGAAGGGTATTCTTCAGAAGCATCATGCGAGAGAGAGAGGACAACATCATCGACAACATCAAGTGGGTGAGAGGACAACATCATCAATATCATCTTGGAACACTGATTGGCGTATCTATAAATCATCGAAAGTTTTCTTCATCGGCAACATCGTCATTCTCAAAGGAATGCCATCATCATCTGCATCAATATGCATTGGTATAAAACTGATACATCATCATCATCACAGCACAAGGATGGCTCATCATAATACAAGACTGTCTTTACGTCACAGTTGTCAAGCTGGAAGCTCAGTACTTGTCTCATCTCATTATCTTTCTTTACATCACAACACTCAAGATGGAAGCAAGATACTCATCTTGCTTTACGTCACAACCATCCGATCGGAAGTAGGATACTAGACTAGCTTTACGTCACAACTATCCAGCTAGAAGCTCAATGCTAGTCTCATCATATCATCTTGCTTTACATCTGAAAACTAGGTCAGAAGCAAGGAACATCTCATCTTTCTTTACGTCTGACAACTGGGTCAGAAGCAAGGAACACATCTCATCTTGCTTTACGTCTGAAAAATAGGTCAGAAGCAAGGAACACATCTCATCTTGCTTTACGTCTGACAACTAGGTTAGAAGCAAGGAACACATCTCATCTTGCTTTACGTCTGACAACTAGGTCAGAAGCAAGGAACACATCTCATCTTGCTTTACGCCTGACAACTAGGTCAGAAGCAAGGTACACGTCTCTTCTTACTTTATGTCTGACAACTGGGTTAGAAGCAAGGAACACATCTCATCTTGCTTTACGTTTGACAACTAGGTCAGAAGCAAGGTACACGTCTCTTCTTGCTTTAAGTCTGACAACTGGGTCAGAAGCAAGATACACGTCCTGCTTTACATCACAACCACAAGGTTGGAAGCAGGGAATATCTCATCACAACAAATACTCCCCCTTTTGAGGAAGGTCCTTTCGGACTATGCCAAGCTTATCTCGGAAGTACTTAAACTTCAGACGAGATAGGGGCTTGGTCAACACGTCAGCAACTTGTTCATCCGTGCTAATGTACTGGAGCTTTAAGGCTCCTCTCTGTACCATGTCATGAATGTAATGATAACAAATATCTATGTTCTTCGACCTATCATGGAATACAGGATTCTCTATCATTTTTATGCAGCTCTGGTTGTCACATAGAATCAAGGTTTCTCTCATCTCTAAGTCAAATAGGCCGGTCAACAACTTTCGAAGCCATATAGCTTCGCAGCTGGCAAAACATGCAACAATTTATTCTGCTTCCGCTGTGCTGAGAGCAATACTAGATTGCTTCCTACTCTGCCATGAGATCATAGCTGATCCCAAACTGAAACAACATCCTGAAGTGATTTTCCTGTTAGAAACACTTACTGCCCAATCTGCATCAATATATCCACTCAATGTGAAATCATGATCTCCATCATAGCTGAGACCATAATCTATTGTACCTATAAGGTACCTCATAAGGTACCTCATCACATGTTTTGTAGCCACTAGGTGAACACGTATGGGTTCTACCAGAAACTGACTCAAGGTGTTCAGGGCAAAACAAATGTCTGGTCTAGTGTTCATCAGGTACATCAATGATCCAATAATCTGTCTATACAGTGTGGCATCAATCAATTCTGACGAAGTATCGACCAACAACTTCAGCTTCGCTTCCATGGGTGTATTCATGGGCTTGCATTCCAACATGTCAAATCTCTTCAAGATTTCGACTGTATACTTCCGTTGGTTAAGGAAGATCTTCTCAGGACTCTGCCATACCTCAAGACCTAAGAAATAATGCATTAGGCCAAGGTCTTTCATTTCAAATTCTGAGGAAAGTCTCTTTTTACATTCAATGATGAGCTTTTCTTCTCCAGTTAAGAATAAGTCATCCACATATAGCAGTAAGATTATTGGCTCATTGTTCATAATTTTGAAGTAGATATTTGAGTTTGCTTTACTCTTGGTAAAGCCTAAGCTTGTCAATAAACTGTCTATATGGCCATACCAATCTATCGGAGCTTGCTTCAATCTGTATAAGGCTTTCTTCAATCTGCAGACATGAGACTTCCTGTCTTCAACCTCAAATCCTTGAGGTTGTTCTATATATACTTCCTCTTCGATGACACCATTTAGGAAAGCTGTCTTCACGTCCATCTGGTGCTGCTTCCAATTCATCTTAGCTGCAAGAGCTATGATGGTTCTGATCGAAGTGTATCTGGCCAGAAGAGCGAATGTCTCTTCATAGTCAATGCCTTCCTTCTGGGAAAATCCACGAGCGACAAATCTTGCTTTATATTTCTCAATACTTCCATCAACAGCATGTTTTATTTTGAAGAGCCATCTGGAGGATACCACATCTTTATTCTTCGGTTTGGGAACTATTTCCCATACTTCGTTCTTCATTATGGATTGGTATTCCTCTATCATGGCATCTGCCCATTCTTTCCTTTGAATGGCTTCCTCAAAACAGGTAGGCTCCTCTTCTAGGAGATCACACATCAAAGCTGTATAACTGGAGAATGGATTTGGTCTTTTCACCTGTCTCGTAGTTCCTTGGGGAACACCGTACTTCTCTCCATCTTGAATAATCTCTCTAGCCTAAGCTGGCTTGCTTTTATGGAGGATCATCATCTGAGGAGGTTCTTGCACTTCTACTATATCATGGTCTTCTAGAAGCTCCTCATCAGGGGAAGTTACGACTTCCCTCACTGGTTCTGCAGCTCTGGGAACCTCCCTCCTTGCAATATTGGGGATTACGGGTTCCTCTTCAAGCTGACACAGTTTAGATTTCTTGAGTGCTGCATCTTCATCAAAGGTCACATCCCTGTTGATCTCAATGTGATGTTGACCTGGTATATAGATTCTGAAGGCCTTGGAGACCTAACAGTATCCCACAAATATTCCCTGCTTTCTTGAAGGGTCCAACTTATTTCTCTTTTCTTTAGGTATATGAATAAACATTGGACAACCAAATATTTTGAGATGGCTTACCTCTAACTTCTTTCCGGTGAACATCTCTTCCGGTCTCTTGAGCCCAAGTGCACTATGGGATAATCGGTTTTGCACATAAACAACTGCCATTGCTGCTTCTGCACATAAGCACATAGGAAGATCTTGATCATGGATCATAGTCTTCACAGCTTCCAGTATGGTTCTGTTCTTTCGTTCAGCTACACCGTTTTGTTGGGGATTATAGGGAGTAGTGAGTTCCCTCTTGATCCAAACATCCTTGCAGAAGTTTACAAACTCTTTTGAGGTATATTCTCCTCCATTATCTGACCTGAGCATCTTAATATTGTTTTCAGAAAGGTTCTCTATCAAGGCTTTGAATTCCTTGAACTTGCTAAACACTTCATCTTTAGTCTTCAAGAAATATATCCAGGTTTTATGAGAGTAATCATCAATGAATAATACATAATATACATACCCGCTAATGGAGGATGATGGCAGTGGACCACACACATCTGAATGGATGAGTTCTAGGACTCCTTCTGTCTTGCTGTCCCTCTTCGGAAACGGGTTCTTGATATTCTTCCCTTGTGCACGTCCATTGCATACGCCTTTATGGACCCCTTTGAGTTCTAGTAAACCTGTGACCACTTTGCATATGTATGGTAGTGCCTTGTAGTTGATGTGGGCTAACCTTCTATGCCAAAGTTCACATGAGTTTTCAATGGCGTGGGTCATGGCAGCCTCTGAGTGACCCTTCGGTTTATACAAGCCATTTTCTTCATTTCCAATGATGATTGCTTCATTTAAGGTTTCTCCTTTATCCCACATAAGAACTTCTCCATCTATAAAGGCAACTCTGAAGCCTTTCTTCTCTAAAGATGAAATGGAGAGTAAGTTGTTCTTCAAGCCTGGTACATATAGTACATCCTTCATTTTTAGTGAATTCCCTGAATTCAGTTTATGGTTTGATTCTCCCACTCCCTTGATGGGATATTGGTAATCATCACCAAGTGTCACTTTCTGAGAAAACTTCTTTTCATAGATACAAGAGAGAATGTTTCTTTTTCCCGTCATGTGCTTGGATGCACCACTATCAATGAGCCAAGTGTCCTCTCCAGGTGTTATAGATCCTGAGAGGGCCGAGATCAAGACATGGTCTTTGATCTCCTCTCTTATCATCTTTGTGGGTGGCTCTTCATCTTCGACTACATGGACATGGAGCATTTTATGTTTTCTCTTGTATTCTTCTCATCTGGTTGGAAAAAACTTCACAATGTGTCCCATCTTGTTACAATGATAACATTGTACAGATGAGTAGTCTCTTTCCTTTCGTTGTCCTCTTTTTTGAAATCTCCTTGGATGAGATTCTTTATGATTGAATTTATTTGATTGTTGAGGCTCTTTATGAGTCTCCTTTTGGAAGTAGGGTTTCTTCCTTCCTCCTTTGGTGTGGGTAGCTAGGGCTTGATCATCATCCCTTGCTAGTAATTCTTCACGATTCACTACTCTTGTTTCTTCTTGGATGCATTCTTCCCATAGACTGTCAAACTTCAGTTTCTCCTTTTTGGCACATATCGTCTGGATGAAAGCATCCCAAGGTCTTGTGAGACCATTTAGGGCCATCATTATGAGTTCATCTTCATCTATGGTATCTCCAATAACTTCTAGTTGTTCTTTGAATTCTGAGATTCTGGAGAAATATTCCTGAATCATTTCTCCTTTCTGCATCCTTGTATTCTTTAGTTGAGTTCTAAGATTCATCTTCCGATTTATGTTCTTCCTTCATATAGTCTGGTCAAGGAATCAAACATTTATTTTGGGGTCTTCTTATATGACACATAAGGAATTAGATGGTCTTTGATTGAATCTGCAATGATTCTTTTGGCCCTTATTGTGTCCTTTTGATGCTTTGCCTTTTCTGCAGCATCGTCGGGTTTCGATAATTCTTCTTTGACGAATCTTGCTAGGTCATTCTCTTTAAGAATGAGGCCAATCCTATACTTCCAGGCACAGAAGTTTTCCACTCCTTCTAACTTGTCAACAAGCTTAATGCTTGCAGACATCTTTACCTGGAGTTAGGAAAATAACCGAAAAATGAAAGTGCTCAAAATAAAAAACTGAACTTACCAGGAGGTGCACTTGGCTGAGGCGAGTAGACTGGTGTGTTTGGATCTAAGAAAATCCAACTTTTGCTCCTCCAAACTTGATCTGCGGATTTCTGGACTGGTGCTTTTGGTTTTCTGGTACCTCTGGTACTCTGGTACTTCTGGTACTTCTGGTACACTGGTTTTCTGGTACTTTGTAAAATTAGGGTTTCACTTTTCGGGAGATCCAGCCACTGAAAAGGTGCACTGAGAGTGCCAAACTGATCCTTAGGGGAGGGCTCACTTTTCTAGATGGTTTCGGGGCTGAAAAGCTTCACCATCAAAAAGCCCTAATTTTCATGTACAGTAACAGTGACGTTTTTCACTTGTGAAAGATGCTTCCTTTAGCTTGGCTCTGATACCATGTTAATGTTTAAGCCATTATTATAGATGTTTTCTTTTCATTAGATAACAATAGCATAATCCAAGATCACTGAGAAATACACAATCACAAGAGACACAATATTTATCCTGGGAAACCCTCTAGGGGAAGAAAACCCAGCAAAACTTCCTTAATATAGATAGCCAATACAATGCCAAGAGATCCCTTAAGCTAATACAGAAAGTCCTCTCCCAGATATGCGTCACTCTCTCTCTCCTTCTTCTCCAACAACATATCTTATCTTGTCTCTCAAAATGAGCAAGTGAGTTGTGTCTAAGTGAGGCGTTAGCCTCCTTTATTTATACAAGTCTGGCATGTCTCTCAAAATGAGCAAGTGTGTTGTGTGTCTAAGTGAGGAGCTGGCCTCTTTATTTATACCAGTTTGGCACGTGTGAAGTGTCTCTTCACTGGCAAAGCCGACTTCTCAAACTGGGTGGGTAAACCCACCTTTATTATATTTCTTGGTCTCTTTAATATCTGCTGGGGCCGACTTCTTATTCTGCCTATTACAATTGTCTTTTGACCAATCCACAAAAGGGGATTTGGTCCTATTACAATAACCGACATGATGAATCCACAATGGGGATTGATCCTATGAATAATATATCAATAATAATAAGAATGCTCTTTGTAGTAACATTATTTCAATAGGATATATGGCATGGAAGAAAGGAGGGATTTTCTTTAGAACCAAAAATCCTGATAACATTGTAGTTTTCCATTTGCTCCAAGGTCCCCTTTTTATCCAGGAATTTACTTGCCTAAGCGGATATTCTTGGGGTATCTTTTCCAAACAAAAATCCTTTAAAATCGAGACTAAAGTCATTGAAAACTTTATAAAAATGCAAGGAATCTTTGTTCCTCCACAACGCTTGGTACCAAAAAGTTACTGGGTCAAATTCACAATTTACTTTCTTGCAGATAGACAATTTAGGAAATTGACGGCAATGTGCTATCGCAAAAACCAAATAAGAATCCATAAATAATTTCTTATCCTTTTTATACAGTGACAATTGGGAAGAGATTTCAATGAAAATCAACTTTCCCCAATTGAAAATGGCCTGCTCCTTGACAGTAAAATATAAGATATAAAGAATCATATGGGAAATGATGGCAGTATTTTCTTGGCCTGTCACTTTGGTGAATAACCAAGCAATTTCCCGAAAGGGTTTTTTGAATGAGTTGACCTGCAACTTGGTAATATCTTCAGGGATGGTCATGAGATTCTCCAAGAATTCAGGCAAGAGGTCCAAGATGTTGTCATGCTTCTTCAAGAAGTTCCTGCAATCTTCACCTTTATAAGTGAGTGTTGGCTCTGGGAGCTTTTTACAAAATACTTGAGGTGAAAGAGAGACGGGAGGATGGTATTGGATTCAAATCATCCGCTAACTTGGTATATATCTCTTAGCGCACTAGGAAACCAAATCCTTGCTTTCGAAAACCTCAAGAACACAGCCTGCACGAGAAATTCTGGATGTCCATATTACTTCCTTCTGAGCGGACGTAGATGAATAGTAAGAATACACTCTAGACCACTGAAAGTTCTTGTCCTCACATCCAAAAGTGTTCAAAGTATCTCCGCAGAACAATTGTGGAGTTGTTGTTTCCATAATTTGACGAGAGCATTCTTTTAATCTAGATAATATTTGAAATGAGCGCTTGGGAGAGATAATATAATCTTCCACAAATCGCGATTCAATGTGGTTTAATGATAAATCTCTTCGAGCCTTTCGCTTATTAATGACTATATTTACAGAACCTACATGCTGAGTTATTAGCATTAGACCATACTAAATGCATATTGGGAAAAGCGCAAAGGTGGCGGGGATGGACGAGAGCAATTAGGATTTGGGAATTTTTGTGAACTCGCCAACCGGGGAACCTGCGATTGTGAAAGGTGAAAAATTGGCTAAGTGTTGTAATGCGGTCGGTCAGACTCAATATAGGAGAGATGGGATACTTAGGAGATCGAGGAGTCCGATCATTAAAATGTAAATTGTGGATCTTTTGGGTGCAAAATGTATATCACATAACATGGGATATGAAAGCTTGAAACTGCCAAACTAGGAACCCGCGTCTATAAAAACAGTTAAGTATAGGATGATACGATGGTTAGTTGGACTCATGATATGGGAATATGAATGGAAGTGAGAACCCATGATTCCACCAACCCGCGAACCCCCCGTTTTCGAAAAAATGACTAAGTATAGTAACTAGAAAGGGAGTATAGAAGGGAGAAACGAAAAGGGGAAATTGGATAAGTATAGAAGAGGGAAAATAAACAGAAAAAATAAGTTGGGAAAATATAAAAGGGGAGGGAAATTCGGATGTGGGAATTTATCTCAACATACCTCTTCAACTTGTTGTCGATTACTTCGACTTCAACTTTTCCCAATTGAACACTTCGACCTTCAACTTTCACTACCAGTCAATCCACCTCGAATAGAATTTCACTACAAATAATATAACAACCTAACATCAACATCCTCTTCAAAAGTGAAAATTGATCCTCCAAATATTGACATAATCTCTCCAAAGGGGGAAACTCCTTCAAAACAGGTCCAAGAAAAGGATGGTGTAATGCTCCATAATCCCCAAGCAAAGTCTAAAATGAATTCACATAGCCATATAATAGGTCAAGGGACCTACATGGAGCATGGGAGTGACCATCCACATCCTCAAATGTGTCATTAAACCCTTATGAATAAAAGTGACATCAAAATAGATGGCGTTGTCCCTAAAGACCAACACATTATTCTTTGTGTTGAGTCCTCAATTTATATCTATGTCATCTAATATATATTAATTAAATGACATATCATCAAAGGTCTCTTAAGTGACCCCTCGAAGTCATCATGTGCTATAATTATACCCCACGGTGTCATAATTAGTCCAATTACAGGTCAACCATTCAAACAAATACAAATCAGATTCAAAGTGACCAATGAAGAGAGAACTCATAAATTATCCATGTGGCATGTGACGAGGTTGTCCATGCATTCCTAAAGAGCCCCAAAATTCTTCGATAGGTATTACCATTACCTTGGGAGATGTAATATGTCTCAAAAAATGTGAAACTTCCCAAAAATCAGAATGAAGCTAGTTGTTCATCAAACTGTCCTACTCATAAAAATGTATGGGAATACCCCCGCTAAGAGGAGGGGTAACAACTAGCTCCTTCTTGGGGACATGTGCCATTCTAGAGAGTGCATGAGAACCTTATAATATCTTCATGTATACGTCATCTCCATATCAACAACCCAAAAATAACAACTTCTACACTAGTGTTCAAGTAAACTTATTTATACTATACTATTGCTCAAGTGAGATTATTCTTTTCCTACCCTATTGTAGCATGTGAGAATGGGGTTTCTAGGTGAAATTTGAGATCCAATGTAACCACCTCATTTTCACATTACTACAATGGCCTTTTCCCTTGTGTTTAGTGATCACAGAAAACGTGGAAACATGAAAATATGAATGCTCGTATGATGGAACCTTTGTGGCTACGGATGGACTAAAAGTAGACCTGGGCACCTACAATGTAAGGATTTCATTAATAGGTTATAGTCCTAGAACTTCTCTTCTACACAATATGTCTATCCATTCCTGTAGAGGACTATTATTACCTTTGTTCCATCATACATTGTTCTCTTCAAAAACCTATGAAAAATATTCTTTACTGCCACGCACGAATATACCAAGCTATCCAAATCCTTGTTGTTGAAAAGATGCATTACAGTAGGTACATGTCTTCAAATAGAGTGGTACCATTTTCTTTTATAATTTCTTGAAACCTAGCGGAAACATGGCTATTATAATGGAGCCTTTGAGACTATATAATTATCGCATTTAAAGAACTGGAAGTTCTTTAGAAAGATTTGTCGTGAGTGTCATCCAATGTTTCAATGTTATGGAAAGATTCCAATAACTCCTCATCACGACTCCATCCTACAACATATATGATACCATTATGTTATATTTGTGGAAACTTTGCAGTCTTGTTGTTGCAATTTTTTAAAAGTCCTGCATCAAGGTGGCTTCCAGACAATTTGGACATTCCATTTGTTTCTTGTAGGTTATGACAAAGTTTTGGTAAAAGGAGGATATCTCATTTTCATGATACGTTTCTTCATGTTCTTGCTTGATTCCAAAGAAATTGGCCACTTGTTTTTCTAATGGAATTCCTTTTGTTGTCATGTAACTAGTGATTCCATGCAAAAAAAAATGAATTGTTGTGGAAGCGAGATGTTGGCTACATGATGGACGAACTTCTCCTTTGGTAACATCATGAGAAAAAATATTACATTTCTTCCCACTCCAATGATAAAGCCTATTTTCAAACAAGAAGTTTAATATAATGTTATCATGTATGTTTGTAAAGTTCATATCTACCTCCTCCTTAACCATAGTTGCAAACCACACATGAAATATGTTAATTAGAAAATCCAGACTAGGTAAAAGTTCCTTCAAGTAGAATACAATTATGCATGGTAATCCCTTTAAGGAAATTTTCCGTTCAAGTTTTTTCCATGCTTTTATTGATGTTTTCATTGTTCTAATTCTTACAAAAGTGGGATCCAAACTTGGATTTTCTAATTTCAACATTGCCAATACAACAACAATCTTCTAAGAAGACCTCTATATGAAAACAAAAGATAAAATATTGTACATCATGTGCCTTTAGTGACATTTTGTTCCGAACCTTATTGGCATTGTGTTTGATTGGATACAATAGAAAAAGAATATCCTAATTTTGTATTTATTTCTTCAACATAGTCGACCCTAGCACAAAGAAATTTGTTACTCAAGTAATCATCAATTGTTTTTATCTCAAGTGTCACTGTCTTCATGATTTGTAAGTCATCATCCATGTTTCTGTATACATTGCCTAGAAGTAATTAATACATGGTTTAGTCTTTTTATTTAAGCAGTATTTAATACTTCCAAGGATTATATCAGTCCATACTAAATTCCTTTAACCACAAGTAATTTTCCATAAGAATCTTATCCCTTATATAAACTATCATCACATATGTAAGGGTCTCCAACTGCCCATGCTTAGAGGTAACATTACCCTCACTAGTTCATTCATTCTTTGAACTTAAGCAACCCTTAACATGATGTTTCTATTTCAACCATTCGTA